>BLSH010019779.1:86382-99553 GCA_018402905.1 Glandirana rugosa
ATTTTGTACGTAACCAGTGGGGGTATGAGTTTTTCGGTAGGGACCTGGGATAGGGCGCAGATTGTTTAGATCAGTAGGGTCCAGGGATGGCTTTTTGAGTATGGGGGTGACCAATGCATGTTTTAGAGCCTTGGGGAAGATGCCAGAAGAGAGTGAGAGATCGAAAATGTGAGTTAGAGAGTGCAGGATAGAGTCAGAGGGTGAGCGTAGTATTTGAGAGGGAATAGGGTCCAGTGGACAGGTGGTTAGGTGGGCATTAGAAAGGAGTTTAGCAACCTCGTTTATAGTAGCAGGTTTGAATGAGGATAGTGTCGATTGTGCTTGTTGACATGGGGTGTCAACTGGGGAGGATGCCTGTAGAGTGGAGATTTCGTCACGAATTGTGTCAATCTTGCTTTTGAAGTGGTTAGCAATCTCCTGGGCAGTGAGTGTGTTAGTGGGTGGAAGCGGTGGAGGACGAAGTAGGGAGTTAAAGGTAGAGAAGAGTTGACGGAGAAATCCTCTTATTTAAGTTACGCTTTTGTTTGGTACTATCTGTGCAGTCCACACATTTCTGGTCACACCAGTTTCCTGACATAATACCAAGGCCATTCCTGACCAGAAGTGGCTGCACAGAAAAGCAACCTTGTTTTGGCTGGTTGTGACAATATGCGTTTGGAAGAGGTTATTTATTTTTCTTTGCTGCTGACAGAGGATCGTGACCATTGCTGCCAGGCATTAAAAGAGTGGACCAGTTACCAGCTAATGGAGTGTATGCGTCTTGCTCATTCCCTGGTTGATCAGGGCAGTGTGACATTTGGAGAGGTTCAGCCTTTGATTCAGCTGTGTGCAGAGTTTGCTTTATCAATTACGCCTACCGGGGGTGATGATTATAAACCGCCCTTCGATGTCTGTCAGGTGGCATCGCTTGTCTGGCTCCTGGAAGACGATAGAAGTTATTTTGTTGAACATTACTCTGCGTTTTCACAAAAGGCTCTGTTAGACTGTATCAACGCAGTAAACTCTTTGGTCAGACGAGGAGAGTGTAAATTGACATTTGTTCAGCCTCTACTTCAAGCCTGGTCGGATCTGTCCTCCTCAGTATCTGTTGACATGCATCCATCCATTAGCCACCAGTTTGTCCAGAGGTCTCTCTCTCCTTCACCTACAGCAACCGCAGTCACAACCCAATATACTCTGCTACCAACCAAATATCAGTACCCCACTTCCACCTGCTGCACCTACCCTGCCTTTAACCCACCTACCTCTTCTTCGCTGCTTACAACCAGTCCACAAAGATCAACTTTAGCGACCGCTCCCTCTTTCTTACCATACTCCAGCCATACTCTCCCATCAGCTGCACCCCCTACTTACAGCCCTGCAGACACATACAGAAATTCAATGGTTAAACCTAAAAAGAAACGGAAGTTTTTTCCAACCTGCACAATTCAGCCAATATCCAAGCCCTGCTTCCACACCAGCCGATCTGTTCCAGTCTGCTTCCACACCAGCCGATCTGTTCCAGTCTGCTTCCACACCAGCCGATCTGTTCCAGTCTGCTTCCACACCAGCCGATCCGTTCCAGCCTGCTTCCACACCAGCCGATCCGTTCCAGCCTGCTTCCACACCAGTCAACCTGCTCAAGCCCGTCTCTACACCAGCCAATCTGTTCCAATCTGCCTCCACAACAGCCAATCTGTGCCTGTCTGATCCTGTGCCCGATGACCCGATGCCGATGACCTGGTGCCCGCTGATCCTGTGTCCGATGACCTGGTGCCCGTTGATCCGGTGCCCGCTGATCCTGAATCCGATGACCCGATGCCCGCTGATCCTGTGCCCGATGACCCGGTGCCTGCAGATCCTGTGCCCGATGACCCGATGTCTGCTGATCCTGTGTCCGCTGTCCAGCCTGCTGTTTTGATGCCTGCTGTCCAGCCTGATGTACGGGAGCCTGCAGTCCAGTGTGGTGTTCTGATGCCCGCTGTCCAGTCTGATCTGGTTCCTGATTCCCAGCCTGCTGTTCTGGTGCTTGCTTTCCAACCTGCTGATCCTGTGCCCGCTGTTCAGTCTGCTGATGCTGTGCCCGCTGGCCAGCCGGATGTGCCCAAGTTTGTTAATGACCCATGGAACCCCAGCATTGAGGTTCCTAACCTGTTACCAGACCCAGGCGGTGGAATTCCTGGAATCTTTCTGGATCCCGGCAGCAGGGCCTCTGATCTGGAACCTGGCATTCCTTGTAAGACACTGTCATTCGGGACTCTTGTTGCTATGGCTGGTTGGAGCGTCCGGAGGTCGCTCCTTCGAGGGGGGGTACTGTTAGGAACGCTTTCACCAGTTGGTGGCACTGTAGCCTCCACACCTAGGGGCTGCAGTTCCAGTGTTCACCAGTCAGGACCTGATATCATCTCCTGCAATCAAGCATCACCTGAGACTGTTTGCAGGAAGTGTATTTAAACCTGGGAGTGCTGTGCTAGCTTGCCTTGGTATTGTTCCTCGTGCCTCTGTATCCTGAGACCTGTATCCCGAAACCTGCATTGTCCTGCTACCCAGTTCCCTCTGACTGATCTCCCGTGGATGATCCTGGCTTGGCTTGAAGTTTATGGTTTGGACTTTCCTTACTGCTCTAGTTATATGCTTTTGGTTGGCTTCACTATTTCTATTTTGGTTATGTGTTTTAGTTCACTGTCACACCTTATAATAAATCCTCTTATTTAAGTTACGCTTTTGTTTGGTACTTTCTGTGCAGTCCACACATTTCTGGTCACACCAGTTTCCTGACAGAGGCACTTGAAGAAAGATGGGCTGCATGGGCGAGTCACCAGAAGAAAGCCATTACTACGAAAAGGCCACAAAGTATCCGGCTTACAATACTCCAAACAGCACAGAGACAAGCCTCAAACCTTCTGGTACAAAATCATTTGGAGTGATGAGACCAAAATTGAGCTTTTTGGCCACAACCATTAAGGTTACATTTGGAGAGGAGACAACAAGGCCTGTGAAACACGAAGGTGGATTGCTGATGTTTTAGGGATGTGTGAGCTACAAAGGCACAGGAAATTTGGTGAAAAGTGATGGCAAGATGAATGCAGTATGTTATCAAAAAATACTGGAGGAACATTTGCATTCATCAGCCAGGAAGCTGCGCATGGGGTGTACTTGGACATTCCAACATGACAATGATCCAAAACACAAGGCCAAGTCGACCTGTCATTGGCTACAGCAGAATAAAGTGAAGGTTCTGGAGTGGCCATCTCAGTCTCCTGACCTCAATATTATTGAGCCACTCTGGGGAGATCTTAAACGTGCAGTTCATGCAAGACAGCCCAAGAATTTCCAAGAACTGGAGGCTTTTTGCCAAGAGGAATGGGCAGCTTTACCATCTGAGAAGATAAAGATCCTCATCCAGAAATGCCACAAAAGACTTCAAGCTGTCATTGATATTAAAGGGGGCAATACACCGTATTAAGAACTGGGGTATGTAAACTTTTGATCAGGGTCATTTGGTTAGTTTCTGTTGTCATTATGATTTAAAAAGAGTAAACACAGTTGATTAATAATAAATGGCTTCAGCCAAACACTAACCATGAGTGAAAGAAATGTTTTTGTGTTATCATTCATATTCTCTGAAAAATGGTCAAGAAATCATAAATTCTGCCAGGGTATGTAAACTTATGAGCACAACTGTATAGTTAGTTGTAAAAGTGATTGTGTCAATCCAAACAATTCAGAAGTATACAAAAACCAGAGTTAGGGTACTTTCACACTGAGGCGGGTGGGTGGTAGTGGTAAATCCCCGCTAGTTTCATAGGTGATCTACTGCTGTTACAGCGGCGCTACAGCGCCGCTATGCAGACGGGAGCACGGCACTTTTAACCCCCCCAAGGGGTTAAAAGTGCCAGCGTGTCGTGCTACGAGGCGGTGTGCACTGCTCACCACACCAAAGATGCTGCTTACAGGACATTTTGTAACGTCCTCCAAGCACACCGCCCCAATGTGAAAGCACTCAGGGCTTTCATATTGGGGTGGATTGGGGGGGGAGGGATTTTTGAGGCGCTTTACAGGCGCTATTTTTAGCTAAATAGCTCCTCAGTGTGAAATTTAGCCTTAGCATTACCGGTAACTCAGTTTCTAGGAGTCGTCCAAGACAGCACTAGAGAGTAGGCTCCTCCTCCCAAGGCAGGAAACACAAAAAATAAAATCATAAAGGGCATTCACTACACCTCTTCCCCAGTCTTTTATCCGAGAACTTCCCCAGAAACGGCTTCTGAAAGAAACAAAAACACTCGTCAAAAGGTTATAACAGCATATAGGGAAGGAATCCCTGCTGTCCTGGACGACTTCTAGAAACCGAGTAACCGGTAAAGCCACGAACACGATGCAAATTTCGGATGGGAATTTTCGTTCGACGGCCTGTTTTCCGAAATTCTTACTGTTAGTATGCTCCTTTCAACAGTGGATTTTGATTTTTCGTCAAACGCAACGTCCAATTTTCATTCCATTTGTACGGTTTTCGTACGGAAAAAAAACGTACGACTGAGACTACGCATGCTCAAAAATGAAAGAAAGATGCAACAATATTCAAAACATTGTCATTTCTAACGTTGAGTTTGGTCGTACGAAAATTTTCGTATTGCTAGTATGCTCTTCACTTTCAATGTGAGGCAAGCATCCAACAAAAACTGGATGTTCTGTCATCCGAAAATCGGATCGTGTGTACGAGACTTAAGTCTAACTCTGGTTTTCTCTAGTCATCTGTCCACGAACTTACCAGATTGGGAATGGGGGGGGCACTACCACCTAGAGAACCTTTCTGCCAAACGCCTGATCTTGCGCGAAGATAAATGCTTAATAAACGTTGAGTAGCTTGACCACGTACTGCTTGACAAATTTGCTCTTGTGTCGCCCCGGCTCACTCACCCAAGAAACAGATACTGTTTGCGTGGAATGAGCAATTGGGGAAAAAGGGCACTCTTTTTTTAAGGTTTTGTATGCTTCCACAATTGTTTTATCCAGCGTGCGATTGTGCTTTTTGAAGCCTGGGACCCCACTTTCTTACCAGAATGCAAAACAAGTAGGGCATTCGATTTCCTAATGTCCTTAGATAATTCCAATTATCGCAAGACACAGGCCCTTACGTCTAGTTGGTGGAATTCAGCTTATTTTTGATTAAGGAAGGCAAAACGATCTCCTGCGACCTGTGGAACTTGGATGCCACCTTGGGCAAGAATCCTGGGTCCGTGCGCATTACCAACCTATCCTCAAATATTTGCAGGAAGGAGATAGAGTGCTTGCCACTTTCTAACACGCCTTGCTGTCGAGATTGCCACCAAAAACACTGTTTTGAGTGTAGCCCATCTCAACGCCAGCTCTTCCTCTTATGAATGCTTCACCCAACCTTTTAACACTATTGTCAAGTCCCATTTAGGTAGAATTCTAAATGGAACTGGCCAAATTCCTGCTAACCCCTGCTACTTAGCGGGTCTAACGCCTGAGGTTGTTCCAAAAAAACAGACAAGGCAGCCGTCCAGACCTTCAATGTATTAATGGCCAGCCCTTGATCATCACTATCTTGTAAAAACTCTAAGATGGCTGAGATCCCTGCAGACTTCTTGGTGTCCAACCATAAACTGAAAACTTTCTAATATTTGGAATAAATGGCCTGAGGCACTTTCTTCCTACTGGATAGAATCATACTCACGGCCCTGTCCTAGAGCCCCTTAGCCCTGAGGCTTTCCTCAGACACCAAGCCGATAACTTTAGACTGAATTTTTGACATCAGGACTGGACCCTGCAAAAGCAGATCTTCCCTCTTAGGCAACATGAGGGGAGGCTCCACCGCTAGTAACAGCATGGAGAACCAAGGTTTTCTTGGCCAGTATGGGACCACCAAAATCACTGTGGTGTGTTCTTGCATAAATTTCCTCAGCACTCGGGGAAAGAGTTTGAATGGGGGAAAGGCATAACAGGCAATACGACCACTCCTGAGCCAGAGCGTCTATCCCCTGGGCCCCCCTGTCCATTCCCAACGAGAAGTACCTTGGAGCTTTGGCATTTGCTCTGTGGTGAACAAGTCCACCTCTGGGTGGCCCCACTTCTCGACCACTTCATTCAGTGACCATTTTGATTTGAGAACTTGATGACGACTCAAAGTCCGCTAACGGATTGTCTACTCCCCTGAGGTGGACTGACGAGACTGAACTCAGATTTATTCTCGATCCAACAAAACATGGCATTCACCAACCGAATGAGGGACGGACACCGAGTACCTCCCTGCTTGTTGACATATGAGACCGCCACTAAGCTGTCCAAGAGGACTTGTACATGGTAACCCTTCAGATCTTTGGAGAATATTCTCAGAGCTTCCTAAATCGCCTGCAGCTCTCTCCAATTTGCTGATCTTTTGGACTCCGCGTTGGACCAATGTCCTTGCGCTACCCTTGGTCCCCAATGGGTCCCCCCCATCCCCAGGTACTGGCGTCTGTGGTGATACGGATGGACACTGGAGACCTTGCACTAGATTTAATTCGTCCCTCCACCACCATAGAGACCTTTCGGCATTTGGGGAAAGGTCTTGTCCATTGACTGCTGTGTCCCATCGCTTGGAGCGACTTGCCCACGGAACCACCGGGATCGTTACTGCCAGGAGACCTAGGCCTGACATAGCTGTCCGGACCAACAATGCCAGGTTAATTTGAAAGGAAGCTGATGTAGCCTTCGCTTTTTTTTTACCTTCTCCTCTGTGAGGTAGACTTTCTGCCCTACCAAGTTTACAATGAACCCTAAGTAGCGCAGAACCTGGGCCGGGTTTGATTTTCTCCTGTTTAACAGCCACCCTAGACTTTCCAGAAAAGCAATGGCTATATGCAGAACCTCTTGTAGCTGGAATGGAGGGGGGCCAGTGCCTCCGCTAGGACTTTTGTAAAATTCCTGGGGGAAGATGACAGGCTGAAAGGCAGGGCTCCGAACTGCAGGTGGCAGACCTCCTTCCCCCATTTGATGGCAACCCTCAAGAATTTTTGTGATTCCTCGTGGATGGGGATATGCAAATAAGCATCTCTCAAATAGAAGAATTGATTTTACCGTCAACATCTTTTCCATCCGAAACCTCTTGTAGACCACCTATTTGTTCAGCGCTTTCAGGTTTAACTGGAAAAGCTTTTTTTTTTCGTGTATAAATATTTTGTTTAGTACATGTTATACAAAAAGATATCAGTTTTATAACACGGAAACAGGTACAGAAACAGTCAACAGTGTTCTTCGATAATTGGAGGATTGACGTTATACAATATATGTTTGCATGTTGTACAGGACATGTCCCGAAAGGCGAACAGTAGAATTAGGAGGCATCAAAGTGGAATGTTAGGTTAATTATAAAATGCAGTTGTATAGAAACTGTACAAGGGAAATAGGTACCTTAATGTACTAGAAAGGGAGTCCAGTCTGGGACATGCATTTGAGGTTTTCTAAGTAACATCCCGAGGCTGTGTTCTAATGGTACTATTCGACTTTAATCTTCTAGGGATGTAAAGTCAGTCCACCCTGGGGGTCCCCCAGAAGGTGGGACAATAAAAGTCTTTTAAGGAGTAAGCGTGTTCCGGATATAGAGATCTGGAAACCTGTGTGGAGTGCGGGTGTAAGATGAAGGTCAAAAGCAGATTTAGTGGTTCGTAAAGGAAATGAAGGAAAGATAAAGATGATGGTGGGGGGTAGCTTTTTTCTTACCTGCGGTTTGGTCTAGAACCTTCTCTAGGTCCTGCCTGAACAAAAGGTCCCCCCCTCAAAAGGGATACCACAAAGCCTTATTTTTGAGGCCGGAACACCAGACCAAGATTTTAGCCACAATGCTTGGCAAATTTACAAGTGCTGCTGTCTTAGCCGAGAGCTTGATGGATTCCGCAGAGGCATCTACCATATAACCTGCCGCCTTCTGCAGCATCGGTAGGGAGTCCAGGATTTCTTTATGAGAAGTTCCTCCTTCCAGACATGCCTGCAATTTGTCTAACCAGACCTCTAGATTACGAGCCACTACTGTTGAGGCCATCGCTAGCTTTAACCACTTCACTTTAGGACCAGAGCACTTTTTGCGATTCGGCACTGCGTCACTTTAACTGACAATTGCGCGGTAGTGCGGCGTTGTACCCAAATTAAATTTGCGTCCTTTTTTTCCCCACAAATAGAGTTTTCTTTTGGTGGTATTTGATCACCTCTGCGTCATTTCTGATCACTGCTATAAACAAAAAAATTTCGACAATTTAGCAAAAAAAAAAAAAAAATTCTTACTTTTTGCTAAAATACAAATCCAAAAAAAATATATATATAAAAACGGGGGAGGGTGTGGCTCTGCAATGGCGGAGTGAGTGAGTGAGTGAGTGAGACTCCAGCGGGAGCTCCATTCAGGCTTCGGTTATCTCGGCTGATCTTTAGTGCTTTGTGCTTTGTGTTTAGATCCACGGCAGCTGCCCTGAACATACCGTAGCACAAGACAGCATAAGACAGGGCAAGGCAAATAGAAGGAGGAGGACAAAAGGAGTGATACGGTACCTAAAGCATGCCAAAGGGCTCCAGGAAAGGGCAGAAGAAGCAGCCGTCAGGTATCGGAACGGTTACTCGCAGCGCAGCCCTCACTAATTTTTTTACAGCGCGGACCGAGGTTAACAACTCGCGGCAATCCCCGCAGCGTCCCCAGCAGCGATCTCTCCTCTCTCCTCCTTTTTCTTCCCCCTCTTCTACTCCTGCGACGCTGACCGGTATCAGTGACCAGGAGCGGCCGAAGTTAACTCCTCCACCTATGGAGATCTCTTCAGAGCGTGCAGTGACGGCAACACACAGCGTAGCAGAGTGTAAGGCAATTGAAGCTGGAGGAGTCTGCACTACAAGGCAGGTGCCGATGCCCGCCGTACCGATGCAGGAGTATACGATGGAGGGAGAGTTGAGAGAGTCAAGAGACCTGAGAAAGCAAGGAGTGGACCTGAGAGCTGCAGTAACGGCTGTACCTGCCCTGCCACTAACCTTACCTGAGACCCTATCAATGTCTGTATCCAGTGTGGAGGAATCCATGACCGCCTCAATAGAGGTAGGTAATACTGCATTATTACAAACCATGTATGCTTCAGTGGAGGGGGAACCTCATGATGCGGCAGAAGGGACTGCTGGGACTGTTGGGACTGCATATCCGGGAGTAGAATATAAAGCTGGCTCTGATTCAGGATTAATACATGCAGGGCGCTTAGAAGTCCTAGAAGGGGGGCAGAGACAGAACGTACTGCAGGTCTTATGTCATGAGACCCAGGAACAGACACCCCCTATATGCATAGATAACAGGAGGAATGTTAACTATGAAAGTGTGGAACAAGCGCCGCCATTATTCATAAATAACCAGCATGTATCGGCATATATATACCACTGCCGCCATTGCCGCCTACCCAGCTAAGGATGCTACATCAGCCAATGCAGTCTATGCAACAACCTCTAAAGCAGTTTCCACAGCAGATACCACAGCACACAACACAGCAACCCCCAGGGCTATCAGCTATGATGCTGGACCCTAACGCCAGGGCGTTTTTTTCATGCTTGTCTACTAAATCTGACATGGACCGTATGACACTTGCCTTACAGCAGACACTCAGAGAGGAGCTAAAGGAAATCAAAGACAATATCCAAGGCCTGGCTATTCGGGTAGAGACCATAGAGGTAACCCAGGGGGCTCAGATAGAAACTCAAAACCAAGCGATCCAGAGGTTGAACGCTTTGGAGGCAAAGGCGGCTCTACAGTCGCATCAATTATATGCCATGCGTTTGCATCAAGATGACCTGGAAAATAGGAGCAGGAGAAATAATCTGAAGCTCAGGGGGATACCCGAGGCAATACCAGCCGGGGATTTACGTTCAGTGGTGTCGGGTATACTAAACAAAATCTTGGACAGAGATCCTGCTGCCGATCTGGAACTGGACAGGATACATCGGATTCAAGGCCCAAATCCTTTGCCTGATGGTAGACCTCGAGACACGCTATGTAGAGTACACTTTTTCAGAATTAAGGAGGAGATAGTTAGGAAAGCGTGGCAAAAAGGGCATATCGATCTTAACGGGACCAAGATTCAAGTCCTGCCTGACCTCTCTAGATACACACTACAGCTACGCCGTAATATGAAGCCGTTGTTAGAAAAATTGAAGGAAGAGGGCGCTACGTACAAATGGGGTTTTCCCTTCCATCTTAGTATTCAAAAAGGCCGTCAATCCACTATCTTAAGAGCACCAGCAGAGCTCCCGGAGATGTTCAATAAGTTAGGAATTCAGGCCATCCCGATACCGAATTGGACAGAAATAGACTTTAAAATATGACCATTAAATCTGAGTTTTCCTTGCTGTGCATAACTTTTAGGAGGAACTACTCCTCCGCGTAAATCTGAAATTTTTTTTTTAGAGAAATTACTCCTTGCGCGACCTTGAGTTCAGCGTCAGAGGGATAGGAAAATTAACTGGTGGAACCAGAGATCTGCCTCCCCTTGGTCTGTCCCAGATCCCAGGAAATTTTTGCAAACATAGGTCTAGGCACTAGAGGCTGTCACGACAATATTACCATAGATTCACCGCACTGTGCTAGGCCACTTCTGAAGTATGGTAAGGGGGCTGGGATATAGATCTGGAACCTTTAGAGTATAGTTAAATCTTTCATAAGTGGAGCCATGTACTGGTTAGTATAATATAACTCTTTCACTTAAGCCGGTCTATATTAGGCTGAACAATGATTGCATAGACAACACCAATGGAGCTCTGGATCAGCTTCCAACGGGAGGCAAGTCTCTTGGTAATACCGGAATGGCAATTCGGGACCCAAACTGATATTAGCAGGGAGTGCCTCCCATGCCGAGGTGTGTTTTTTTTTTTTTTTTTTTTTTCTCCTGCGGATGTGCACCGTAGAACATGTCCCAGCGGGGCTATATTGAGCGTTCGGTGATGCATATCCCCAGGAATAGGGGAACGATGGAGGTGTGTGGGTAGATTTAGGAATATAGAATAGGCACAATACTGGATAGCGGGGTTTACCCACTCCACCACTCCCTTCTCCCTACCCCTGTGCCGCTTTTCCCCCCCTTCTTTTTTTTTTTTTTCTCTTTCTCTCTCTTGCTAAAGCACTAAGGAGAATCAATAAATTATAGAGGCCTGGGTGGAGCACCACTGCCCGCGGTTGTGGTCCACTGTCCCCCCCCTTAGGTTAGGCCCTCTCCTGCTGTCGCACCGCTGGTAGTCCCGAGGGTGGACTGCAGGAGACGGCAAGCTCAATTGAGCGGTAGATAGGTGTAGTGGTGGGATAAGTCCCACCAAGTTGGGTGAGGGTTTGTTTTTTTTTGTTTTTTTCACCCACAATAGAGCCGGGGTCCAATCATGTCAAGTATAAAATTCTTATCATTAAATGTGAACGGATTAAATATCCCGGAGAAACGTACAACTGTAATACGCGAGATACAGCGCATGAGGGCACAGGTTGTGTTTATGCAAGAAACTCATTTCCAAAAAGGAAAGGTGCCCAACTTTCAGAGCCAATATTATCCACATATGGTACATAGTACCTCTCCTTTGTCTAAGACAAGAGGGGTAAGCATATTGCTCTCAAAGTCGGTCGCCTGGACCTTAAAAGATCAGTTGAGTGATCAAGAAGGAAGGTTTTTATTTCTTAAAGGCGATTTGGCAGGACACAAGGTCACACTAGCTTCGATCTATTTGCCCAATCAATCACAGCTAAGGTCCCTGGAAGGCATTTTGAATGCCTTACACGATTTTATGGAAGGGGGACTGATTATAGGAGGCGACTTTAATATGGCATTAGATCCACTATTAGATGTGTCTAAGTCAGCCTCGCATTTATCTTATTCGTATCTCCGGCGTGTGAAAAAAGCCCTACAATCAATGCGTTTAATCGATATCTGGCGACTACAACACCCCAAAGACCGTGATTACACCTTTTTCTCACCTCCACACAATAGCTATTCCCGCATAGACTTTGTCATGGTCTCCCATAATCTGCTAACAAAAGTAGTCAACTCAAAAATAGGCACGCAAACGATATCTGACCATGCCCCGGTCTGGGCTGATCTCCAGTGGGAGAAGGAAGGCCCGCGAACCTGGGCCTGGAAACTAAATTAATCCCTGATCCAAGAGGGGCCAGTGAGGGATGAACTCTCAGTCGCGCTAAACAGAGTTTTCTCTGAAAACGATACAGAGGACATATCTCCTTTAGTATTATGGGAGACCCATAAGTGTGTTATGAGAGGAATACTGATCCAAAAGGCAACAGAAGCAAAGAAGAAGAGGCAAGCCGTATTTCAAAACCAGCTTAGATTAGTAACCGATCTTGAAAATCTCCATAAAAAATCGCTTTCACATGCGGCGGCAATAGACCTTAGGATACAACACGAAAAGCTGTCAGGGTTACTCTCACAGGATGCAAAAATACAGAGACAAAGGCTCAGAAATGTTCAATATGAGCAGGGGAACAAATCAGGGAGAGTACTGGCTACTTCTCTACGAGAAGCTAATCTTAAGCAGTACATCCCATTCATAGACTCGGAGAAGGGGGAGAGGTGTAACGCGTCAGAAGATATAGCGAGGGTGTTTAGGGAATTCTATCATTCCCTATACAATATATCTGCCCCTTTAACAACATCTCAGCGAATAGATAGACAACAGCAAATTAAGGAATACTTGATATCTTCGGGTATTTCCATCTTCGAGGAAGACGTCACTCGGTCTTTAAATGCTCCTATTTCAGTAGAGGAGTATATGACAACAATTAAGGAACTTAAGCCTCATAAAGCGCCTGGTCCGGATGGATTCACTACAGAATATTATAAGATATTCTCTCAAGTATTGGCCCCTAGACTGGTTAAGGCATTTAATTCACTACTAGAAGATCAAAATCTCTCGGAGGATATGCTGAAAGCACACATCACAGTAATTCTAAAAGATGGCAAGGATCCCACTCAATGCAGGAACTATCGGCCTATCTCTCTATTAAATACTGATATAAAAATTTTTACAAAGATCTTGGCATCCAGACTACAACCTCTCCTTCGGAGGGTCATCCACCCTGATCAAACGGGTTTTGTGCCCACCAGAGAGATAAAGGATAATACCACTAAGGTACTGGATATTATACATTTGGCCCATTCCCGGAAAATTCCTCTATGTCTCT
>BLSH010019783.1:14733-25485 GCA_018402905.1 Glandirana rugosa
CCCTCAGGCCTGATACCACCACCCCTCTGACACTGATTCAACCACCCCTCTGCCACTGGCCCCATCCATCCATCCCTCTGCCACTGGCCCCATCCATCCCTCTGCCACAGGCCCCAGTCATCCCTCTGCCACTGGCCCAAGCCACCCCTCTGCCACTGGCCCCAGCCATCCCTCTGCCACTGGCCCCAGCCATCCCTCTGCCATTGGCCCCAGCCATTCCTCTGCCACTGGCCCCAGCCATCCCTCTGCCATTGGCCCCAGCCATTACTCTCCCACTGGCCCCAGCCGTCCCTTTGCCACTGGCCCCATCCATCCCTCTGCTGTCCACTGTCTCATCTCTTTTTCACATTGGCGATCGAACCCCTGGCAATTAAAATTAGGTCAATGTAGACATTGTGGGTTTTTGCTATGGCAACATCCAAGAGAAGGTGATGTTGTATGCGGACGCCACAATGCTTATGTTGGGAGATACAGATGGCTCCCTATGGGTGACGATGGACACCATTACTGATTTTGGGTAGTTTTCTGGCCTCCACATAAACTGGCCCAAATCTGCCCTATTGCTGCTGGATGGGAATACCACAAAAACAGTCACCTCTGCCTGCCCGAAACCTATTACCACCTCTTTTAAATATTTGGGGATCCAGGTGTCCTCCAGCCCTCGGGACTTTAGCTCATTGAACATTTCCCCCCTTCTCCAGTGGTTTAGGGAGTGGATTAAAACATGGAATACCCTCCGATTGCCGGTGGCGGGAAAGGTAAACTTAATCAAGATGATCCTTATGCCGCAGCTTCTATATTTCTTTCATAATGCCCCAGTGGTCATTACATTAAAATTTTTCAGGATAGTTAACTCCCTCTTTCGTACCTTAATTTGGAAGGACAGACCCCCACCAGGATTAAATTAGAACACCTTCAAAGGCCCAAAGACGATGGTGGGTTGGCTTTACCCAAAACATGGTTTTACTATCTGGCAGCATAGTTGCAACATCTCATAGGCACTATGCATACAGCAAGGGAATCAGTGGGCAAGGTGTGCAGTTCCTCCCAGGCAGTGATGTTTCACACTATTCGTAGGGGCCCTATTTCACAGGCTCTGGAGGCCCAGGCCTTCGGAATACCGCATAAAAGGAACCCAACTTATAACCTCATCCAGAAGGTGTGGAACAAAATGAAATACCTCCAGAAGGTAACTGGATATACCGAGTTTAGTCCCATCTGGCAAAATCACACATACAGTTGTGCTAATAAGTTTTGGCCATTTTTCTGAGAATATGAATGATAACACAAAAACATTTCTTTCACTCATGGTTAGTGTTTGGCTGAAGCCATTTATTATCAATCAACTGTGTTTACTCGTTTTAAATCATAATGACAACAGAAACTACCCAAATGACCCTGATCAAAAGTTTACATACCCTGGTGATTTTGGCCTGATAAAATGCACACAAGTTGACACAAAGGGGTTTGAATGGCTACTAAAGGTAACCATCCTCACCTATGATCTGTTTGCTTTTAATTAGTGTGTGTGTATAAAAGGTCAATGAGTTTGTGGACTCCTGACAGACTCTTGCATCTTTTACCCAGTGCTGCAATGACGTTTCTGGATTCTGAGTCATGGGGAAAGCAAAAGAATTGTCAAAGGATCTGCGGGAAAAGGTAGCTGAACTGTATAAAACAGGAAAGGGATATTAAATGATATCCAATGAATTGAGAATGCCAAACAGCAGTGTTCAAACTCTACTCAAGAAGTGGAAAATGAGGGGCTCTGTTGAAACCAAACCACAATCAGGTAGATCAACTAAAATTTCAGCCACAACTGCCAGGAAAATTTTTCTGGATGCAAAGAAAAACCCACAAATAACTTCAGGATTCTCTGAAAACATGTGGTGAGGCTGTTTCAAGATGCACAATAAGGAGGCACTTGAAGAAAAATGGGCTGCATGGTTGAGTCGCCAGAAGAAAGCCATTACTACGCAAATGCCACAAAGTATCTGGCTTACATTACACCTAACAGCACAGAGATGAGCCTCAAACCCTCTGGCACAAAGTCATTTGGAATGATGAGACCAAAATTGAGCTTTTTGGCCACAACCATAAACCCTACATTTGGAGAGGAGTCAACAAGGCCTGTGAAACACAGAGGTGGATCACTGATGTTTTGGGGATGTGTGAGCTATAAAGGCACAGGAAATTTGGTCAAAATGAATGGCAAGATGAATGCAGTATGTTATCAAAAAATACTTGAGGAACATTTTAATTTATCAGCCAGGAAGCTGCGCATGGGACGTGCTTGGACATTCCAACATGACAATGATCCAAAACACAAGGACAAGTCGACCTGCCATTGGCTACAGCATAATAAAGTGAAGGTTCTGGAGTGGCCATCTCAGTCTCCTGACCTCAATATCATTGAGCCACTCTGGGGAGATCTCAAACGTGCAGTTCATGCAAGACAGCCCAAGAATTTCTAGGAACTGGAGGCTTTTTGCCAAGAGGAATGGGCAGCTTTACCATTTGAGAAGATAAAGAGTCTCATCCACAAATACCACAAAAGACTTCAAGCTGTCATTGATGTTAAAGGGGGCAATACACGGTATTAAGAACTGGGGTATGTAAACTTTCAATCAGGGTAATTTGGGTAGTTTCTGTTGTCATTATGATTTAAAAAGAGTAAACACAGTTGATTGATAATAAATGGCTTCAGCCAAACACTAACCATGAGTGAAATAAATGTTTTTGTGTTATCATTCATATTCTCTGAAAAATGGCCAAGAAACCATAAATTCTGCCAGGGTATGTAAACTTATGAGCATAACTGTACATAGAGCTGGCTAAGTTACAATATGGGGAAGAAATATTGGATAACACATCTTAATCAATTATTTCATAATGGGTGCTTTTGCCGTTCGTAGGCTTACAAAATCAGTACAATTCTCTATGCATTTTTACTATTTGCAACTCCAACATGTAGTTAAAGCACAGAGTAATTCCTCAGAATGGCATCTTTCCCTAACTCCAATATTCAGTCACATCAGGGATGGTGACTCATCTAAGGGCTTTATATCACAATGCTACGCCATGCTCCTACAGTCTTATTTGAAGCAGCACCCCCTGAGAGTGAGGGACAAATGGGAGCGAAACGTCAGCCAGCTGGAGGGGGAACAATGGGAGGAGGCTTTTCAGGCTGTGGGTATCTGCTCACTGAATGTGACACAAAGACTAACTCAATTGTACATACTACTGCGCATAGGCATGCGCAGGGGGTGTGCCAGGTGTGCCTGGGCACACCCTAATCACCCCCGTATGGCATAGATTCCCCCTGCTGCCCAGGTCCGTGTCATTTACTGGCTGCTTCCTTTTCAGAATGAGCATAGGGAGTGATTGATACAGATCACTCACTGTGTTCATTCATAACTGAAGCTTCAGTTTGTGAATGAACAGGAAGCCGCTCAGTACAGAGCATTTCCCATTCATTCACTATCCAGTGCAGTTGAGGCTGCAGAGAAAGGGGCTGGGAAATCTCTGTGGTCGGCCCTTTCTCTGTCACAAAAGTGAGACTTCAGGGGTCTGTTTAGACCCCTGATACTTCACCATAGCTCCCAGTGGGGGCTCCTAAAATGATAATCAATAAAAAATATTCTAAAAAAATAATAAAAATAAAAAACTGCCCAGTTGACACCAATCTCCGCCCTACTGATACCGTGCACGTCTTAGTACATTTTAAAATGTTTGTTTACATTTACAAGTATATATATATATATAATTATACACACACATACTTTAGGGGTGCACACCCTAATGGAATAGTTTGCACACACCACTGCTACTGCGGGTCTATTATACTCCCCATAGACTTCAACTGATGCATTTACAATCAGAATTCCCGTGCACGCATTGTAAACGTGATCACGGGGATCTCATCCACCTGTTGTGGAGATAGAGATTTCTTTGGGTGGTATTTGTTCACTGCTGCGCTTTTTATTATTTGCTATATGAATGAAAAAAGAACAAACATTTTGAAAAAAAATTATATTTTCTACTTTTTGTTATTATAAAAATACAATAAACTAAATTTTAGTTATAAATTTTTGCCAAAATGCATTCAGCCACATGTCTCGGGTAAAAAAAAAGTAAATTACCGTATATTTATTGGTTTGCGCAAAAGTTATAGCGTCTACAAACTAGGGTACATTTTCTGGACTTTACGCAGCTTTTATTTTATGACTGCCTATCTTATTTCCTGAGGTTCTATAATGGAAGGGCAGTACAACACCCCCCCCCAAATGACCCCATTTTGGAAAGTGGACACCCCAAGGAATTAGCTGAGAGGCATGTTGAGCCCATTGAATATTTTACTTTTTTGTCGCAAGTGATTGAAAAATTACAAAAAAAAAATTACACAAAGTTGTCACTGAAATGATATATTGCTCACACATGCCATGGGTATATGTGGAATTACACCCCAAAATACATTCTGCTGCTTCTCCTGAGTATGGGGATACCCCATGTGTGAGACTTTTTGGGAGCCTATCTGCATACAGGACCACAAAATCCAATCGCCGCCTTCAGGATTTCTAAGGGCAAAAATGTATGCCTTCACCCCACACTACCTATCTCAGTTGCGGAGGCCATGAAATGCCCAGATAGCAGACCCCCCCCCCCCCAAATGACCCCATTTTGGAAAGTAGACACCCCAAGCTATTTGCTGAGAGGCATGCTGAGTCCATGGAATATTTTATATTTTGCCACAAGTTTCGGGGAAATTACAATTTTTTTTTTCCACAAAGTTGGCACTAAATGATATGTTGCTTGAACATGCCATAGGTATATGTGAAATTACACCCCAAAATACATTCTGCTGCTTCTTCTGAATACGGGGATACCACATATGTGAGACCTTTTGGCAGTCTAGCCGCGTACGGGACCCCAAAACCAATCACCGCCTCCAGGCTTTCTAAGTGCGTAAAAAGGTAATTTTACTCCTCACTCCCTATCACAGTTTCGGAGGCCATGGAATGCCCAGATAGCACAAAACCCCCCAAATGACCCCATTTTGGAAAGTAGACACTCCAAGCTATTTGCTGAGAAGTATTTTGAGTATTTTGCAGATCTCACATTTTGTTACAAAGTTTTGAAATTTGAAAAAAGTAAAAAAAAAAAAAAAAAATTCTGTTTATTTCTTCATTTTCCAAAACAAATGAGAGCTGCAAAATACTCACCATGCCTCTTAGCAAATACCTTGGGGTGTCTACTTTCCAAAATGGGGTCATTTGGGGGGTTTTGTGCTACCTTTACATTTCAGGGCCTCCAAAACCGTGAAAGGTACAGAGGAGTAAAATCACCATTTTATGCCCTTAGAAATCCTGAAGGCGGTGATTGGTTTTCGGGGTTCTGTACGCGGATAGGCTCCCAAAAAGTCTCACACATGGGGTATCGCCATACTCAGGAGAAGCAGCAGAATGTATTTTGGGGTGTAATTCCACACCCATGGCATGTGTGAGCAATATATCATTTCAGTGACAACTTTGTGTAAAAAATAAATAAATACAAATTGTCATTTCCCCGAAACTTGTGGCAAAATATAAAATATTCCATGGACTCAACATGCCTCTCAGCAGATAGCTTGGGGTGTCTACTTTCCAAAATGGGGTCATTTGTTTTGTTTTTTTGCTATCTGGGCATTTCATGGCCTCCGCAACCTGGATAGGTAGTATGGGATGAAGGCATAAATTTTCACCCTTAGAAATCCTGAAGGCGGTGATTGGTTTTTGGGGTCCTGTACACGGACTCACAAAAAGTGTCACACATGGGGTATCCCCATACTCAGGAGAAGCAGCAGAATGTATTTTGGGGTCTAATTCTACATATACCCATGGCATGTGTGAGCAATATATAATTTTAGTGACAACTTTGTGTATTTTTGTCATTTTTCAATCACTTGCAACAAAAAAATTAAATATTCCATGGACTCAACATGCCTCTCAGAAAATAGCTTGGGGTGTCTACTTTTCAAAATGGTGTTATTTGGGGGGGGTTTGAACTGTCCTGGCATTTTATGCCCAATATCACCCACTTTTCTAACCACTTGAACCACCAAGTCTTTTCTGACACTTTTTATTTACATGAAAAAAAACTTTTTTTTGCTAGAGAATTACTTTGAACCCCCAAACATTATATATTTTTTTAAATCAGAGGCCCTACAGATTTAAATAGTGGGTGTTACAATTTTTTTTTTCACAAAGTAATTGCGCAGCGATTTTTCAAACGCAATTTTTGGGGAAAAAAGCACTTTTTTGCATTTTAATGCACAAAAACATACTATTTTGCCCAAATGTTTGGTGAAATATAAAAGTTGATCTCATGCCGAGTGCATAGACACCAAACATGACATGCTTTAAAAATGACGCACACCCGCGAAGCGGGGACAAACGATATACATTTTTAAAAGCCTTTACAGGTTACCACTTTAGATCTGCAGAGGCGGTCTACTGCTAGAATTACTGCCCTCGATCTGATGTTCACGGTGATACCTCACATGCATGGTGAAATTGTTGTTTACATACGACATGAAACTGACGCTTGCGTCCACCTTTGCGCGCGTGCACGGGGGAGCAGGGGTGCATTTTTTTTTTATTATTCATTTTGCTTTTTGTTTTATTTCTACACTGTCCCTTTCATCTTTTTATTTTTTTTTATCATTTTTATTTTTATCACAGATATTTTAAATATCCCCTATGATAAAAATAGGTATTGTCGCACATAATTTTTTTTTCCTTTTGGGGTCTACTAAACTCTAGATGTTTCCCCAGCCCTTAAAGCATCTGACCACACCAAAATCGGTTTGATAAGATGCTTCCCCAATTTCCTAATGGCGCTGGTTATATCTGGCGAAACTGAAGTCACAAAATGCTCGTAGCCTCCGGTTTCTTAGGCCATGGAGATGATTGGAGCCATTCTAGTCTTCAATCAGCTCTATGGTAAGCTGGCGGAACCACCAGCTGCATTCTCACTTTCCCCGGTGGGACAGGAGAGCCTGAGAAGACCAGCAACATACTAGTATGTCGCTGGTCCTTGTTGGGCATATATTGTAATGTTCTTTTTTTCATGAAAAAAAAGAATCAGTCGGTGGGTATGCCCACCATTAGAAAACCTCCCTTCATCCTCCCACTTCTAATGGTGGGCATAGCCACTTTTTAAAAAAAATATACCAGAGCATAGGGGCAATCCGCCACAATTTCCACCCACTGCCCCTATGCTCCGGTATATTTACTCTTTTTTTAACTGTGGTGGTGAAATCACCGCCAACAGCACTGGAGTCGCTGCTTTATATATGGTGGGAGCAAACGCTATTGCTGTCACCCTAAATAAATCAGCTCTGCAGCTGGTGTACCTGAAAATTAAATAAAGATTAATAAAAACAGTAACACATAAAAAAATAATATTCCTGCTAAGAATAAAAAAATAATTACATGTTGCATAAAAACATTGCATACCTGCAAAAAAAAAAAACAACTATAATAAACCGCAACAAACCATTACAGATATGCATAAACAACAATAGAGAGAGCAATAGAAAGAGAATAGAGAGAAAATGGAGATAGAAAAACAAGAAACGTACAACTGTTTTTGGTTTTTATTTTTTTTGGTTTTTATAACATTTTATTTATTTATTTATTTATTTTTTGGTACGCTTTTTTTTTCTATAACAATAAACAGTAAAGGTTAGGGTCTCCAAAATGCGGTGACATCTTTGGAGACCCTGTGAAAGTGCGTCCTAATTCTATGTAGTGCTGTTCCCTATGCTAATACTCAACTAATGAATGGTAGCGCTCAAAACAGTCACCGATGCAGAGACCAGGCTGGCCCAAACAGGTGGGGCAACAATATCGGGTGTCACGCCTGTATCCGTGTCGTCGGCAGACACGACATCTTTATTGGGGGTATCGTTGGGTAGGGGTACCAGGGATGGCATGTAGATAATGCCGTCCATGCAGCCGGCTCACTGCATGTGGATTGGGAACTTGGGGTGCAGAGCCATCTGGATACAGAAGGGCTCTGATGATCTCTTCCTGGAATTGCAGGAGAGGTCCAGTCCGTCCTGACGCTTTGCATAGCACAAAAGCGTTCAGCAAAGCCAATTAAAAGAAGTAAATAGACACTTTTTTGTACCAGTGTCTGGATTTACGGGCAATTAAGTAGGGCGCCAATAACTGGTCATTGAGGTCCACCCCTCCCATATTAAGGTTATATTGGTGGACAGAGAGGGGTTTCTCCACGACACCAGTCGCCCTTCTAATTTGGACAGCCGTGTCTGCATGAATGGAGGAAAGAATGAAAACATCCTTTGTATCCCTCCACTTCATCGCAAGCAAATTACCACATCTCAAGCAGGCTCTCTCCCCCCGACTAAGTCAGAAATCTACCAGCCGTTGGGGGAAGCCCCGGCGATTAGGTCGCACGGTGCCACATGCACCAATTTGGTGATTAAGTAAGTGACTAAAAAGTGGCACGCTTGTGTAGTAATTGTCCATGTACAAATGGTACCCCTTTCCGAATAAGGGTGACACCAAGCGCCACACAATTTTGCCAGCACTCCCCATGTAGTCTGGGCATCCTTCCGGCTCTATGCGGCTATCTAGGCCCTCATAAACCATAAAACTACATGTATAGCCTGTGACCCTGTCACAGAGCTTATACAACTTGACCCCGTATCTGGCACGCTTGTTGGGGACGTACTGTTTGAAAACAAGACGGCCAGCAAATTTAATCAGGGACTCGTCCACGCACACAACTTGGTTGGGAATAAAATGTGCTGTGAACGTCTGGTTGAAGTGGTTTATGAGGGACCGAATTTTGTGGAGCCAGTCAAATTCAGGGTCTTCATATGGACGATCGAGTCGATTGTCACTGAAATGCATGAACCGCATAATCTGCTCATATCGTGTCCTGGCCATGGAAGCAGAGTAGACATACATGTGATGAATTGAGTCATTGGACCAATATAACCGCAATTCAGGTAGATGATGTATGCCCATGTTGAGGGTGAGGCCCAAAAAGGTCTTAAATTCGGAAACCGTAATTGGTTTCTAATTTCTGGCAAGGGACAAATGGGGATTAGCAGCGATGTATTGACCAGCGTAAAAATTGCTTTGGTCCACAATAGATCTATAGAGATCTTCGGTGAAATACAGCGAAAAAAAATCAATGGCCCTAAAATCAACTGTATTCACCTGAATTCCGGGTTGGGCAGTAAATGGGGGAAGTACGGGCGCTGCATCA
Source organism: Glandirana rugosa (assembly GCA_018402905.1). Taxonomy (NCBI): domain Eukaryota; kingdom Metazoa; phylum Chordata; class Amphibia; order Anura; family Ranidae; genus Glandirana; species Glandirana rugosa. The sequence continues at coordinate 24,016 of BLSH010019783.1, forward strand.
GTGGTGGGTTGCCAATCCGGGTTTGCAAGCGCTATGGGCTCTGCGGGCCTGTGTTCTTCGTCTTCATGGCTGCAGGGCATTACTCGTGCTAGCCACACCAGATTGAACTGCACTTATGGGACTCGCCACATCACCAAGTGTTACTGCAGTGCTGGTTGTATGACCAGGATGTACTAGGCCGCTGGTGCTTGCCAGGTCACCAGAAGGGGTCCAGCTCTAGTACTGGGTCTCTGCTCTATACGAGAGCCCTGCGGTTCTTGCACCTCAGCGACAGCTAAACGGGATCTGGTACGCCTGACCTTAGCAGGGACCACCCAATCGTCAGAACTATCTGTCATGGAGCCGCTGTCAAATATCAACTCGATTGGTGAGTCTGAATCTGACAGTGAGTCTTCCCCATTGCTCTCATCTGTCATACTCACAATCGCGTAGGCCTCATCACCAGTGTACCTCGGATTAGACATGGCCTCTAAATTTATAGGTACACAAGTGAGAATCACAGGCAAAAAAGTGCACCTGGCTGTCAGAGCCTGTGTCAAGTCGCTACCAAATTCACTGTCAGAATTCGCAGGGGTCGGGCGTGATCTCTGCGAAGGCTGCAGATATGTGTTTTGTGTTTTGTAAGTGACAGCGATCTATTGATCCTGCACTTGGGTGGGCTGGGCTGGGCAGAGAGGCTAAACGCAGGTGTTAGCAGTTATCTGGGCTGATCCCGCTAACGCTGCGTTTTTTAGAGCACTAAATCTAAGGGGGACGCTAATATACGGTAGATCTGATCAGATCGCAGATATTGATCTGATCAGATATTACAATGATATCTAGCACCTACCTAATGTGTGTGTGCGTGTCAGAGTACCTCGCTAAATGGCCCTGCCTGGTAATTACGCTGACCCTAACGCACGCTAAAACCTAACTGGGCTCACCGCCGGGCGATCGGGGGTTAAAACCTATAAAAGGTATATAAAATAATATATGGCGGGTAATCTGATGGGGAAAAAACTATCTAGCTAGCTAGCGTCACCCGTGACTAGTGTTGAGCGAACCCGGACTGTAACGTTCGGGTCCGTACCGAACTTTAGGGTGTCCGTGGCACGGACCCGGACCCGGACATTTCAAAAATCGTTCGGGTTCGGTCCGGGGTTCTGCTATTTTACTCCACGTGTTGAGAAGCTGCAGGGCAGCCAATCAACAAGTGTTTCACTGGTTTGCCCTTAGAAGCCATCACAGCCATGCCTACTAATGGCATGGCTGTGATTGGCCGGTGCATCATGTGACCCAGCCTCTTTATAAGCTGGAGTCACAGTGCTGCAGTCACATGCTCCTTGGGTTAGTGTAGGGAAAGGTAGCTGACGGCGTGAGGGACAGATTTTAGCCATTTTAAGACCTGATCCTGCATCCTGAGATAGATTACTTTACTACTGCTGTCTGTGCTGTTGCTCTGAGGACAGATAGCAGAAATTAGAGATTTCA
>BLSH010019783.1:30297-46445 GCA_018402905.1 Glandirana rugosa
GGAAACTAGCGGGGGACTAGCGGGGAGTCAATTGGGGAAGTGAGGGACAGTGGGGGACAGTCTCACAGTATATCACGTCGCTAGACTAAAAATGGCTAGCGACATGAACACTGGGAACACTGTGATTTAGTCACAATCCAATCCAATGATCATCCGGATCAATCCACATTTATGGGGGGAACGGGGGGTTATTTCCAAAATTGGGGAACTAACGGGGGACGGTGGACACTAGTGGCATATTCACGTTGTCCGTGCGATCGTTCGGGTTCCGTCCGGACCCGGACCCGGACTTTGTCCCGAGGTTCGGACGGACCAGCAGAACCCGAACTTCCAGGTGTTCGCTCAACTCTACCCGTGACACTTATACGGTGATCACAGGTGGCAGGGGGCAATCAAGGGGTTAAAACCTTTATTGGGGGGCAAGGGGGGTATTTACACCTAACTAGGCCTACTAGTAACCTAACCTAACACTGATTTAGTGTCACAAGGGTCACAAGTACAGCGATCGGTAAAAATCAGATCGCTGCACTATATGACACTCTGACAGGGGGTGACAGGGAGTGAAGGGGTTAACTGAGGGGCGATCAGGGGGCGATCAAAGGGTTAAATGTGTCTATGTGTACTGGTGTTAGTGTGCTGTTGGTGCAACTCACGTTTTTAGATGTCTCTCTCTCCTCTCTGCAACGGAAAAGAAAGCAGAGAGGGGAGATGACATCACTTCCCCTACCTGTGTTTACATTTCACAGGTAGGGGAAGAAATCCTATTCGCCGGACGATCAACATGAATAGACCAAAATCCATTGGTCTATTCATGTTGACTGAACGGTCCGCAACGAATGGGACCGCCACGACCATGCTAGATTTACGGCGATTCGCTTACAGCAGCCCGACTGCCGCCGTGAAAACACGGCATGCGGTCGGGAACTGGTTAGGCCATAGAGATGATTGGAGCCATTCTAGTGTTCAATCAGCTCTATGGTCAGCTGTCGGAACCACCGGCTGCATTCTTGGGTTCCCCGGTGGGACAGGAGAGCCTGACAAAACCATAGAAGATGGCGGGAGGGGGACGTTCCCTCCCACTGCTTGTAAAAGCAGTCTAGCAGCTAATCAGCTGATAGGATTGCTTTTACATGAAAGCTGACCACCAGCTGAAAAGAACGATACCTAGATGATACCTATACCTGCAGGCATCATTCCGGTATAACCACTCTAAGACCAGCAACATACTAATGTGTTGCTGGTCCTTGTTGGGCATATGTTGTAATGTTCTTTTTTTTCATGCAACCTGTGGGTTAAATGAAAAAAAAAAATCAATCTGTGGGTATTAGAAAACCTCCCTTCATCCACCCACTTTTAATGGTGGGGATGGCCCCTTTTTAAAAATTTACACCGGAGCATAGGGGCAGTCTGCCCCAATTTCCACCCCTGCCCCTATGCTCCGGTATATATGCTCTTTTTTTAACTGTGTTGGTGAAATCACCTCCAACAGTGCTGGAGTCGCTGCTTTATGTATGGTGGGAGCAAACGCTGTTGCTGTCACCCTAAATAAACAAGTGCTGCAGCTGGTGTACCTGAAAACCAAATAAGGATTAACCACTTCAGCCCCGGAAGGATTTCACACTTTAGGACCAGAGCATTTTTTGCGATTCGGCACTGCGTTGCTTTAATTGACAATTGCGTGGTCATGCGACATTGTACCCAAACAAAATTTGCGTCCTTTTTCCCCACAAATAGAGCTATCTTTTGGTGGTATTTGATCCCCTCTGCGTCATTTCTGATCGCTGCTATAAATAAAAAAAGAGCGACAATTTTGCAAAAAAAAAAAAAAAACAGTTTTTCTTACTTTTTGCTAAAATACAAATCCAAAAAAAAAAATACAAAAAAACATTTTTTTCATCGGTTTCGGCCGATTTATATTCTTCCTCATATTTTTGGTTATAAAAATCGCAATCGGCTTTTATTAATTGGTTTGCGCAAAAGATGCCACGTTTACGGATGATGAGAATTAATTTCTGGGGTTTTTATTTTTTTATTTTCTACTAGTAATGGCGGCGATCTTTAGCGGTACTGCAATATTGCGGCGGACATGTCGGACCATTTTGACACTTTTTTTGGACCATTGGCATTTATACAGCGATTAGTGCTATAAAAATGCACTGATTACTGTGTAAATGCCATTGGCAGTGAAGGAGCTAACCTGGAGGGGGCGCTCTAAGGGTTAAAGCGGTAGTAAAACCGCCTGAAAAAAAAAAAATCCTGCAAGACAATAGCATAATATGTTAGTATGCATCGCATACTAACACATTATGAAATACTTACCTTAGAATGAGGCCCCCGATGCCTGAGTCGGTCAGCGCTAAGGAAGCTGACTTGATGGTCCTCTTCTTTCTTCCAGGTACGCGGCTCCGGCACTGTGAGTGGCCGGAGCCGCGCGACGTCACTCCTGCGCATGCGCACGGGAGCTCTTCGTCCCGGCAGCCAGCTCTGATTTTGCGGCCGCCTCCGCCAGATCATCTGAGCGCATGCGCTGCTAATGTCAAAGGGTGAATATCTCCTAAACCATGTAGGTTTAGGAGATATTCATTTTACCTACAGGTAAGCCTTATTATAGGCTTACCTGTAGGTAAAAACAGTAGTGGGGGGTTTACTACCACTTTAACTGTGTTCCCTAGGCGTGTTCTAACTGTATGGGGGCTGAGCTGGTAGTAGGGGAGTGATCACGGCTTCCATATACAGGAAGCCTGTGATCACAGCCCTTCCCCCTCTATGAGAACGGAGATCCGTGTTTACATACATGGACCTCTGTTCTTTCACTGCAGGTGGGCCATCACGGGTAGCCGGCGGAGATCAAGTCCGCCCTACCCGCTCCCTGGCTCCCCCAGAACACAGTGAGCGCGCGATCTCGCAGCAGCCATCATATGACAGCGGTTTGCAATAACGAGCCATCTTGCCGCCCCAAACTGCGGTTGACGGTCGGAAAGTGGTTAATAAAACACAATAACATATAAAAAATAACAGAGAAGAAAATTTTATGCACTACACACCAAAATGGTTGTGTCAAGTGAATAAACTAATAAATTGGACTTTGCCGGCACTTCATGAAACTGATGGGTTTGAGTAAAATTTGTATTTATTGGATCATATTAAAAAACATGTTGCAACATTGAGAGAATGATAATTATAAAATTGTGAACAATACATGAGAGATACAAAAATTGAAAAAATGACAATTTCACATGAATGGGGAGTGATACAACTACCAAACCAATTTTGGTCCCCTATGTCTGCCCCCCTGACGTTCACAGCCCAATTGGGGAAGTGCGAACCACAAACAATGCAGTCATGGTGAATGTAGGTGAATATAGATAACACAATGAACAGTTACTGAAATATGATATTAATACTTGTAAAGAATAGTATATCATTTTCTGTATTTACATCTTATAGCTTGAAGAGAAATAAGGTCCTGAAGAAGCACAGTGGTGCGAAACGCGTCGACCTCCTCTTCTTATGTTCACTCATGAAAATTGGTTTGGTAGTTGTATCACTCCCCATTCATGTGAAATTGTCATTTTTTCAATTTTTGTATCTCTCATGTATTGTTCACAATTTTATAATTATCATTCTCTCAATGTTGCAACATGTTTTTTAATATGATCCAATAAATACAAATTTTACTCAAACCCATCAGTTTCATGAAGTGCCGGCAAAGTCCAATTTATTAGTTTATTCACTTGACACAACCATTTTGGTGTGTAGTGCATAAAATTTTCTTCTCTGTTATTTAGGATGGTGGCACATTTTTGGCATGAATTTCTGTTAGATTTCTATGTAGGGTGGTAGCACCCAAATATGCACATGCCATAGCAATGGTCCCCCAACTGGGTTCCTGATTCATGAAACTGATGGTCCTATCGTCATTCACCTAAAATCCCCCCCCCCACCTTTTTTCTGTTATACAACTGTGGATTGCACTATCTAGTATATACATATCCATATATTGTGCTGCTTTGGGCTCTGTTAACCTTTTCCAGTGTAGCGGTTTCCTGAGCAGCTACAGTGTACTTTTGACCTCCCGAATTTTCTCTTTAAATAGAGTAGAGGAGTAGAGGGAATAGGATGTCGGACTACACTGGGGTTGCATGGGAGGGACTAATGTCGAAATTCCAGAAAAATGCCCAAGATAACAAGGGAACACCGGTAGACATGGAATTCTTTATGCAAAAATTAAAAAGAAGTTTAGAGAGGAAATCCAACTTGTACTGGCATACAAAATACTTTGAAAAGTACAAAGACGAAAATCTAAACCCCAAAGGGTTAAGGGTACAAATATTCCCTAATGTCAGAAATGTTGGCCCCGAACTAAAGGAGATTTGGGAGGATACCTTGAAAGATTGTTCACGGAAAATGATTACCATTCTCCTTGAGCAATACAAGAAAGAAATGGCAGAGGTCGATGAAGAAATCGGGCAGATTTACAAACAACATCACAGCCTTATATCCCATACCGAATATCCTCCCAGAAATCAGGAGCTACAGGAATATCTTGAAAAATATAATTTGGACCTCATTCAGAAAAAAGAGAGTAAGTTCCTGAGGGACAAAATGGCATTTAACAACCACTCAGCCTATAGGTGGCCAATTGGAGGTAGAGGACGCCCTAGATTCCCCAGGAGAAACAAACAAAAACCAGGAAGGGACGAATATAATTTTGAAGAGGGAGAATCTGACTCTTCCACTGTATCTAACGCTTCTGACCTTTCTTATATGTCACAGGGTAATATATCCGGACACTGGAGACACCAACAATTCCGGAAGGGACGTAAAGAGGGTGACGGTACACGTTCGCACTCACTTGGTGGTGGTGGTAAGAAACTCAAGGTGGAACACATAGCACCTAATCGGGAAAATACGGCACAATCGCACACACAATCTAATGGTGATGGGGAATCTACACAACACAAAACCAAAGTCACTGGTAATGTAACCAAAAAGAATACCAGTAAATCCACTCCCAATAATAGCACGAGAGAAGGAGATTTTTTAGATCCGACAACTCTCACGGGCACTCCCAGAAACAGCAAAGCCACACTAGATCCATTTGTAACCAAGCTTACACAACCCCCATTACAATCACTTCCACCACAACATCCAGTCCCTCCACAGGATTAAACATTATTAATCTATCATCACATAATCTAACATCGGCAGAACAATCTATCCTTAGTCTAGGACTAACGTTCTGCCCCACTCAAAATATGGACACTTTTGAAATCATAAAAGATATCAACCTTTTTGCTAGAAAGCTCACGTACAAATACTTATATGATGAGGATAGAAAAAGGAAAAAAGAAGATCAGAGACAAAAAGAACAATGGAAGGAATTTAAGGTCAGGGACTTCCAAGCCTTGAAGGACCTTATGGACCTTCTAGCCGAGAATGAGAGTTCTGACCAGCATATTGCTGAGGATCCCTCTGACACTCCACCCAACATGGCTGAGACTGTCCCACCCACAACTCCGGTGGCTGTGAAACCAGCCACGACTATAAAGAAAAAATCAGATAAATTTCCACCGTTAAACACAAACCCCAATATAGCAGCATTTGTAATGCAAGTCTCTAAGGAAATAGAGAAAATCAAAGTCTCCAAATACCATTCAAACGATAATCTTACACAAACACAGAGACAGGCACTACACGATCTAAATAATAACAAAGAGATTGTTATTAAACCGTCAGACAAAGGAGGAAACGTGGTGGTCCGGGATGTGCACCAGTACAGGCACATGTGTTTGCAGATTCTCAGCAATCGGGAATGGTATTCACCCATTTCCCCGGAGGCTTTCGGAAAATTTCGAGATGAATTCACCAACTTGATTGGTGAAGCCTATTTGCAGGGTATTATAAATAAAGACACATACGAAGCCATCTTAGTCAAAAACCCTCGTGTACCCACGTTTTACGCGTTATTGAAAACACATAAGAGCACTCATAGGCCTCCAGGTCGACCGATCGTATCGGGCATCGGCAGTTATACAGAACACGTGAGCCGGCTTATTGATGCGCATCTGGCCCCCCACGTTTCCTCCTTACCGTCCTATGTACAGGATACTCCTGACCTGCTGCGACGATTGGAAGATATAAAAGTACCCCCCCATACAAAACTAGTAGCAATCGACGTGGAAGCCCTGTACAGTAGTATCCCACATCATAAGGGCTTGACAATAATAAGGGAATTTCTATACGAACGACATCAGGATTTTCATAAACAAAATGAATTTATCTTAGCTACTTTAGAGCACATTCTCAACAGAAATGTGTTCATGTTTGACGGCTCCCACTATCTCCAGATACAGGGTGTTGCGATGGGGACATGTTGTGCCCCATCGTACGCCAACCTGTATCTGGGGGGGTGGGAGAGGACGATTTTTTCTGATGATTCATATGAACCTTACCTCACCCACATTCCCCTCTGGCTCCGATACATAGATGATATTTTCATGCTGTGGTCGGGGCCAGAGGGGATGTTGGAGGAATTTTTCCAAAAATTATCCATAAATGAATTCAACCTCCGGTTCACCATGGTATCGGACAAGAGAACAATCACGTTTTTGGATATTCAGATTTCATTAAAGGATGAGGGCCAAATCACTACCACATTATACAGAAAACCCACAGCGGGGAACACGGTTTTACATGCCCATAGTTTCCATCCGAAACCTTTAGTCCAGAGTATACCGTACTCACAATATTTGAGACTACGAAGGATTTGCTCAAATGACGAATCCTTCAAAAAGGAGGCAGATGCCTTGCGTGAAAGGCTGCTTGGGAGAGGGTACTCGCGCACCCTTTTACGCAAGGCATTTAATAAGGCATATGGCCGTAGTAGGCAGGAGGTTATGACATACAGAAACAAAAAAAGTTCGGACTCTAAAGTCCGTCTTATTACACCTTATACAAGACAGCATATGGCCATTAGACAGGTCTTATGTGACCATTGGCACTTGCTGACAAATGATAACATTTTGAAGAAATATGTCAGAGATCATCCCGAAATTACTTACAAACGGGCACAATCTATTAAAAATAGGGTCACACAAAGCCATTTCTGTGATCCATATGGTGGGATATGTGATCCCCCCTGTGGCACATGGAAATGTGGTGGTTGTAATTTCTGCCACTGGATCTACGAAAATCAAACCATGTACCTACCCAATGGCAAGTTACACAGGGTACAACACTTTGTGGACTGCCAAACTATTGGTGTCGTCTATATTATGTTCTGCGAATGCGGAGCATATTATATAGGCAAAACAAAACGCCAATTTTGGCGGCGTATCAAAGACCATATCTATTATGGCAACAAAAACATACTATCAACACCAATAGGGAGACATTTGGGCTTAAAACATAATAATAGTACTGAAGTGGTTCGGTTGGCCGCCTTGGAAAGGATTCTAGAGAACCCTAGAGGGGGAGAATATGATAAGATCATACTCCAACGTGAAACACGTTGGATCTACTTCCTCAAGGCCACTGAACAACCTGGCCTTAACGAATCGCTCAGTTATAAACCCTATTTATAGTAAATATACTTAAATTTTATAATCATGCCAATGCCCCCTGCCTGCTACAAAAATAATAAATTGGCTCTTTTTTGGTTGGCATTACTCCTCTCATGATATCCATCACCAGTTGTACCAACCAGAGACATACCCCCCGTTCATATAAAGTACTATGTACATGCTATAATTGGATATGTTTTTGTTTATATTTTCGTATAGTGTGGGTGTTTTTTCCTGTTATTATATATCCTGGACTGCATGTGGTTTTGCTACAGACTTCCCCCCTTTTGGGTGCGCGTCACGTGGGGCAGGCATATGCGTCTCACACACCTCTATGGTGTGTTGTGAATGGGCGTTGGGTGGGTGCCGTGTTTGAGGAGTCCTTGACAAGCCTGTCTTGGTCTCCTCCCACTTGATGGCGCCTGCTGGTTTTGCCCTTCCTTGCAGACGGCGCGCTCGTCACTGAGCATGCGCCGCCTGTTGAGGCGCACGTCGCGCTGCGTGTGGACGGCACAGCCTAGTGACGTCACACATCGCCCGGCGGGGCGGTGCACACGCGGCGCGATGGGGGATAAAACCCAGGCGCCCATTTGAGACCTAATAAGCAGCGTCTTGCCGGCGGGCGGGGGATACGATCGAGAGTTACATCAGGTAAACTTCACACACTTACTTTTACTTATGGCAATAGAGTACAGAGATGCCTAAATATGCCACATTTATATCACCAGGTGCCAGTGGCGTACAGCATTCTCTATGTACGAGGCATTCCCCCTCCCAACCCGGCTTAGTTGAGTCTGGAGGACCACCTTGGATAGGAGCCCAGCTGGCTCACGTTATCTCCTTGGTAATTCAACATCCTGGCAGTTTAAGCAACAGTATCCAGGTGCGTTCTTGTAGGGACATCTACGCTATCTCAGCACATTTGGGCATGATTGCACAGCTAATCTTTTTGCGGTCTTTACCCGCTGTTTTTTGGTTTTCGTTCACAGTTACGTTTTAGCCATAATACCAAGCATTAGATGCAAGGGTATGTGTTGTGACCACATCATCTCATGCACAGCAAATTTTAGGTATGATACTCAGTTTGGTTATTATAGCCATCTATATATATATATTTATGGACACCTGTCCCCTTTGCAGTGGCTTACGTTTATCAAATTACACCTAGATTTTCCTGTGCTGGATCAGCCTGGCTTTTGGTCCCCTATGTCTGCCCCCCTGACGTTCACAGCCCAATTGGGGAAGTGCGAACCACAAACAATGCAGTCATGGTGAATGTAGGTGAATATAGATAACACAATGAACAGTTACTGAAATATGATATTAATACTTGTAAAGAATAGTATATCATTTTCTCTATTTACATCTTATAGCTTGAAGAGAAATAAGGTCCTGAAGAAGCACAGTGGTGCGAAACACGTCGACCTCCTCTTCTTATGTTCACTCATGAATATTGGTTTGGTAGTTGTATCACTCCCCATTCATGTGAAATTGTCATTTTTTTCAATTTTTGTATCTCTCATGTATTGTTCACAATTTTATAATTATCATTCTCTCAATGTTGCAACATGTTTTTTAATATGATCCAATAAATACAAATTTTACTCAAACCCATCAGTTTCATGAAGTGCCGGCAAAGTCCAATTTATTAGTTTATTCACTTGACACAACCATTTTGGTGTGTAGTGCATAAAATTTTCTTCTCTGTTATTTAGGATGGTGGCACATTTTTGGCATGAATTTCTGTTAGATATAAAAAATAACATTCCTGCTAAGAAGATAAAATAATAAAACATTTCAGGAAAACATTATAAAAACATTACATACCTGCAAAAAAAAAAACATGATAAAAAACAGCAACAAAACATTACAGGTAGACATAAAAAACAATAGATAGAGCAATAGATAGAGAATAGAGAGAAAATAGAGATAGAAAAACAAGAAACGTACAACTGTTTTTGGCTTTTGTTATTTTATTTTTTGGGGTTTTTTTATAACTTTTTATTTATTTATTTTGTTTTTTTGGTACGCTTTTTTTTTTAACAGTAGTTTCAGGTTGGGGTCTCTCAAACTGCGGTGACATCTTGTGATAGTGTGCCCTATTCCAGTGTGGTGCTGTTCCCTATGCTAATACTCAACTAGTTTATGGTAGCGCTCGAAACAGTCACCAATGCAGAGACCAGGCTCGTCAAAACAGTAGCGGCAATAAAAACGGGTGTCACGCCCGTATCCGCATTGTCGGCAGACAGGACATCCTTTTTGGGGGGCTCGGTTAGTAGGGGTACCAGGGATGGCATGTGGAAAATGCCATCCATGCAGCCGGCTCACTGCATTTGGATTGGGAACATGGGGTGCAGAGCCAACTGGATACAGAAGGGCTCTGACGATCTCTTCCTGGAATTGAAGGAGAGATCCAGTCCGTCCTGACGCTTTGTATAGCACATAAGCATTCAGCAAAGCCAATTGGTATATGTAAGCCGACACTTTTTGGACCAGCGTCTGGTCTTACGGGCAATTAAGTATGGCGCCAATAACTGGTCGTTGAGGTCCACCCCTCCCATATTTTGGTTATATCCATGGACACAGAATACCACAATACCAGTAGCCGTTGTAATTTGGACAGCCGTGTCTGCTTGAAGGGAGGAAAGAAAAAAAACATTCTTTATATACTGCGAGCAAATTACTACTTCTCAAGCAGGCTCTCTCCCGCCGACTAAGTTAGGATTCTACCAGAATTTGGGGGAAGCCCCGGCGACTAGGTCCCACAGTGCCACATGCACCAATTTGGTGATCACACAAGTGACTAAAAAGTGACACGCTTGTGTAGTAATTGTCCATGTACAAATGGCACTCCTTTCCGGATAAGGGTGACACCAAGCTCCACACAATCTTGCCAGCACTCCCTATGTAGTCTGGGCATCCTTCCAGCTCCACATGACTATCTTTGCCCTCATAAACCATAAAGCTACATGTATAGCCTGTGGCCCTGTCACAGAGCTTATACAACTTGACCCCGTATCTGGCACGCTTGCTGGGGAGAACCTGTTTGAAAGCAAGACGGCCAGAAAATTTAATCAGGGACTCGTCCACGCACACAACTTGGTTGGGAATAAAAAGTGCTGTGAACTGCTGGTTAAAGTGGTTTATAAGGGGCCGGATTTTGTGGAGCCGATCATATCCAGGGTCACCCCGTGGACGACAGAGTTCATCGCTGAAGTGCATAAACCGCAGGATCTGCTTTTATCGTGTCTTGGCCATGCAAGCAGAGAACACGGGCATATGGTGAATTGGGTCAGTGGACCAATACAACCCGCAATTCAGGTTCTTTATGTATGCCCATTGCCCATGAGGAGGGTAAAGCCCAGAAAGGTCTTAAATTCTGGAACCGTAATTGGTTTCCAGTCTCTGGCAAGTGACAAATGGGAATTAGCGGTGATGTGTTGACCAGCATATAAATTGCTTTGGTCCACAATAGATCTATAGAGATCTTCGGTGAAAAACAGCGAATAAAAATCAATGGCCCTAAAGTCAACTGTATTCACCAGAATTCCAGGTTGGCCAGTGAATGGGGAAAGCACAGGCGTTACATCAGTGGTGGGTTGCCAATCTGGATTTGCAAGCGTAGCAGGAAGGGCACTATGGGCTCTGCGGTCCTGTGTTTGTCTTTGTCTTCGTGGCTGCGGGACACTACTTGGGCTAGCTACACCAGCTTGAACTGCAGTTATGGGACTCGCCACGTCACCAAGTGTTACTGCAGTGCTAGTTTATCTATGACCAGGGGGTACTAAACCGCTGCTGCTTGCCAGGTCACCAGAAGGAGTAACGGCACTAGTACTGGCTCTCTGCTCCATACGAGAGCCCTGCGGTTCTTGCACCTCAGCAACAGCAGAATGGGATCAGGTATGCCTGACCCTAGCAGGGACCACAACTCCGTCATCAGAGCTATCTGTCAGGGTGCCGCTGCTGTCTACCGGTTCATATGCTGAGCCTGATTCTGACAGTGGATCTTCCCCATCGCTCTCATCTGTCATACTCAGCATAGTGTAGGCCTCTTCACTAGTGTACGTGCGACCAGACATTTTTGACTTTCTAAATTTGATACGTACACTAGTGTGACTCACAGGCAAAAAAGCGCACCTGTTTTAAGTCGCTACCAAATTCACTGTCAGATTTCGCAGGGATCAAGGGTGATCTCTGCGACCACTGCAGATATGTGTGATGTGTTTTGCAAGTGTCAGCGATCTATTGATCCTGCACTTGGGTGGGCTGGGCTGGGTGGAGGGGCTAAATGCAGGTGCTAGCAGGTATCTGAGCTGATCCCGCTAACGCTGCGTTTTTTAAAACACTAATCTAGTGGGGACGCTAGTATAGATCTGATCAGATCAGATATTGATCTGATCAGATACTGCAATAGTATCTAACACCTATCTAATGTGTGTGTGCGTGTCAGAGTACCTGATTAACTGGCCCTGCCTGGTTTTTAAGCTGACCCTAACGCACGCTAAAACCTAACTGAGGTCATCGCCAGGCAATCAGGGGTTATAGCCTATAAAAGGTATATATATATATATATTTATATATATATATATATATATATATACATATACATATATATACAGCGGGTAACCCGATGGGAAAAAAAACCTAACTATCTAGCTAGCGTCACCCGTGACACTTATACAGTGATCACAGGTGGCGGGGCAATCAAGGGGTTAAAAACTTTATTATGGGGGTAAGAGGGGTATTTATACCTACCTAGGCCTACTACTACCTACCCTAACACTGATTAGTGTCACAAGTGACACAAGTACAGCGATCAGTGAACGATCTGATCGCTGCACTCAGTGAAAGTGGCAGGAGTGAAGGGGTTAACTTGGGGGGGGCGATCAGAGGGTGGAAAGTGTGCCTATGTGTACTGATGTTAGTGTAGTGTTGTGCAATTCACTTTTCTGCTGTCCTCTCTCCTCTTTCGATCGTAAAAGGAAGAGGGAGAGTGACACCACTGTTTACATTACACAGACAGGGGAGGCATTCCATTCGCCAGGACCGATCAGCAGGTATAGACCAAAAATCATTGGTCTATTCCTGCAGATTGAATGGTCCTCTAGCAAATTGGACCGCTGGGCCAGGCATGCGCGCCCCCTGGCCGTGGCCGCGAGTGCCGTTTATAAACGGCGATTTGTGGGAAGCTGCAACATTGCAGCAGTAAATGTACGCGACACGTTCGGGAACCGGTTAAAGCAAACCTCTGCTCCCCTCACCTCCAAAAATAAAAGTCAGTATGTGTAGCTGATGACTTTTAATAATAGGACACTCGCCTGTCCTGGAGTACAACGATGTCGGTATCGCAGCTGATGATTCCATCAGCTGTCAGGTGCTGCCGCCACCATTGCTGGTAAGGGAACCTGGCCTTGCAGCTTCACAGCCGGGTCCCTACTGCGCATGCGTGAAGCACGCTGTGCTCTCTTACTGGCCCGGCAGTGGGGGGGAGAAGGACTTCTGACGTACCTCGCCGCAGCGAGGTCAGACGGAGGTGGGGACAGGGTACCTGTCAAAAACAGGTACCCGCTCCCCTCACCCCCGAAAAGGTGCCAAATGCGGCACTGGGGGGGGGGGGATCAGATAAGCGGAAGTTCCACTTTTGGATGTAACTCTGCTTTAACGAGAACTCTATTCTTTAGTGGAGACCTACGACAACAGAAAGATCAGAGAGAGGGGTAACCTAGTCTAAAGGACATGCCAAAAACAAAGGGGGGCTTCCTCTCAGCGACTATGTTAAAGACCACATACACAGACCCTACAATATAAAATAAGCCAAAAAAAGGGGGGGTCAAGGGAAAACAAATCTTAATAATAAGTTATCTATAATGGACAATGATAAATGAACATATTCTCTTTTTTTTTTTTTTCCTTTTTTTTTTTTATTTCTTTCCGGATCAGTTTCGTCTTTGGTCTTACGCTGTATTGACCTCTTTCCCCCACATCTGATTTCACTTTCATTGTGTCATCGTGGGGTGACTACTCATCATTTCCGGTCTCCCATGTCCCTACTTAATATTTCCCTTTTTCCTTCTTTACTTCCCCTTCTGATGGGAGACTCGGTATGCTTCCCTCTGTTTTTCCTGTAGCAGTCCCTGCTTTATCCGTTCATCCCTCTTTACGTCACCAGACTCCCCTCTCCCCCCCCCCCCCCCAGGTTCCGACCAATGTTTCTCCCCTACTCATTATTTTTGTGAATGTGCTGGAGGTCTTGAAGCTTATCCATCCCTTCCATTTCTCACTTTCATCCTCTGTTAACTCTTCTTCTCTTATTCTCAGGGACTCCATGTTTCTTATCTCTTCTATCCTTAGACACCATTCCCTTATCGTTGGTGTTTGGGTTTTTTGCCAGTATCTGGGGATCAGGCCTTTTGCTGCATTCAGTAGGTGTGGTACAATCGTCCTTGTATATTGTGAGATGGACCTGTCCGTCCGATGGAACAGACAGGACCATGGGTCTCTAGTTAACTCTATTCCAGTTATTTCTTTGCTTAAGGCCACTACCTCTTCCCAGTATTCCTGCATCCCCTTACACTCCCACCACACATGCATCATTGTCCCCTCTACCCTACAACCCCTCCAGAACCATTTTTCCCGCCCTGGCTGTATCTTTGACATTCTTTCCAGGGTGAGGTACCATCGTGCGAGGCATTTGTAGTTTGTCTCCCACGTTTTGCTATCTATAGCGGATTTGAACACCAGCTTCGAAATCTTTTCCCATGCGTGCTCCCCTACTTGTTGCCCCAGTTCCTTCTCCCATCTATCGAAGCATGGCGGGCGTTCCTCTCCCCCCAACTCTACCAACATGTTGTATAGTTTGGATACACACCCTTTTCTTTTCCCCCTATTCATACAGATTTTTTCCAATTGTGTTATTTCTCTTTCTGTTCTCAATGGTTGGGGTAATGAGTTAACAAATTGTCTTAGTTGGTGAAACTGCCATGCGTCGATTTCATGGAAGTCTCCTCTACTCCTTAATTCTTCTAGTGTTGCTATTTCCCTACCCATTAATATATCCTTTAATTTTATTGTGTCTGTTTTAATCCATTTCCCAAACCATTCATCTTTCCCGGGTGCAAAATAATTTGTTCCACTCAATGGTGTGTATGGGGAATTGAATTCCCGTTTGATTAGTGCTAACAATTTGTCCCACTCTTTAAATACTGTATGTGTCAAGTTACTTGTGTCTTCTGCCAGTTCCCTGTATCTCTTTGGGATCCACACCCCTTTCCCTAAGTGACTCCTACTCAACCTGTTTTCCAGTTTTCCCCATTTCTTATCTGTAGGGTTTATCCACTCTATCACCCGTGATATTATATTTTCCGTGTAATATTTTTTAATGTCTGGTAATGCTAGTCCCCCCCTGTTTTTCCTTCTACTTAGGATCGAGAATTTGATCCTTGGCTTTTTGTTCCTCCATACAAATTTGTCTATCAACTTCCTAATCACCTGGAAAAATATCTGCGGTATTTCAATTGGTAACATTTGGAATTTATATAGGATTTTTGGTTCTATTACCATTTTAATTGTGTTGATTCGCCCGAACCAGGACAATGGTCTGTGGGTTAGTTTATTAAGTTCATCTTTAATTTCATTAATTAAGGGAATGTAGTTCGTTTGGTATATTTTCTCTCTATTCGTCGCCAAAATGATCCCCAGATATTTTAAACCCTTATCCTCCCATTTAAATGGGAATCCCTTTTGGAGTTCTGCTCTTTCTTGTGTTCCTATGTTAATGCCTAGGATCTCTGATTTATCTTTGTTTATTTTAAAATTTGATATCTCTCCATATCTTTTTATGACCTCCATTATTTTTGGTATTGTTGTTTTAGGGGAAGCTATGTATAATAGCATATCATCGGCATATGCCGCTATCTTATGTTCCTCTTCTGCTGACCTAAACCCTCTTATCTCCTGATTATTCCTTATTACCGACAGCAATGGCTCTAAGTATAGAATGAACAACAATGGGGACAGTGGGCACCCCTGTCGTGTACCATTCTCTAGGTCGAATACCGAGGACAATTTCCCGTTCACTTTTATCCTTGCCTTGGGTTTCTTGTATAATGCCTTGATCCATTGGATCATTCTCTTCCCCACTCCTACATTTTCTATGGTCTTAACCACTTACCAACCGGAAGGTTTTGCAGCTTTAGGACCAGAGCACTTTTTGCGATTCGGCGCTGCGTCGCTTTGACTGACAATTGCGCGGTCGTGCGATGTTGTACCCAAACAAAATTTGCGTCCTTTTTTTCCCACAAATAGAGCTTTCTTTTGGTGGTATTTGATCGCCTCTGCGTCATTTCTTATCGCCGCTATAAACAAAAGAAGAGCGACCATTTTGCAAAAAAACCCAAATTTCTTACTTTTTGCTAAAATTCAAATCCAAAAAAAAAATATAAAAAAACATTTTTTTTCACCGTTTTTGGCCGATTTATATAATTCCTCATATTTGCGATAAAAAAATTGCAATAGGCGTTTATTGATTGGTTTGCGCAAAAGTGGCTGCGTTTACGGATGGTGAGAATTCATTTCTGGGGTTTT
>BLSH010019799.1:0-12335 GCA_018402905.1 Glandirana rugosa
GCCTCATTTAAAGCCCCACCATTTTCTCCTTTCGCTTTTGTATACATACAATAGGGGTGGAGGCTGGCCATTGCGGTTTATGTCAGATCACTAAACCCTCCTTACTATTTAAAGAATATAACCATCTTCTAAAATTTGCATTTCGAATGGAATGAAGTTGAATTTGAATAGAAAAGATTAGATTAGAATAGAAAATCAATAGAATAGAAAGAATATTACGGTTATATTCTATTTTATTTTATTCTTTATTAATTGTTGTTCATTTCTTTTCCATTCTATTCTCTTATTTTCTATTCTATTCGTTTCTATTATTTCATATTATAATGTTTTCTATTCACATACATTCTATTTGAAATTTGAATTTTTGAAGATGGTTATATTCTTTATATTTTATACTATGCTATAGTTTTTCTATCCTATTCTATTTTCTTATTATCTATTCTATTATTTTGTATTTTGCATTCCATTGTTTTGAATTCTATTCTGATCTATGATATTCAAATTCAAATTGATTCTATTGGAACTTAGGAAAACGGTCATATTCTATTTTATTTTATTCTATTCTATTGAATTCTGTTCTATTCTTTCATTTTTATGCTATCGTTTTATTAATTTATATTCTATTTTATTGTTCTCTTTTTTAGAATATCGATTTCTAATATTTTCAAATTTGATTTCAATTCAAATTTGTTTTCGAAACCAATTCAAATTTGTTTTCAAATTCAAATCTGATTTCGTCCAAATTTCGGTTCGTTATTTAGGATTCGTTTAAATTCGCTATTATTGTAATTCGGTAATTCGGATATATCCGAATTTCCGAATAATGAAAAATTTGTCCGTATTTCGATTCGGAACGAAATGAGCCGCACATGTCTACTGTCAACATAGCCTAGTAATCCTATCAGATAGCATTACAAAAGTTACACATATACTCAGTGTATGTAACTAAGTATTTACTTGGCTGGCAAGTACAGATGACAGGGTCCTCATAAATGCAACTGACACAGCAGTGACCTATATGAGTCTTTATTATATAATAATAAGTAATGCATAATTCATATTTTCTCCTAGTGGAAATTGTGAACAATGTAACACATGTAAGCTTTTCTGCCAAGTACAAAAATTGGAGAATAAAGAATAGGTTCACAATACTACTTTGATGTATCGTTGTAAGAAATAAGATTAGATGGTTACTAATCCTCCAACTCCTGTCCCTGTGCTAGGGTTGCTAGTGCCAGGAGGTATGCTCCAGCTCCACATTCGCTCCAGAGGCTAAACAAACCCTCAGCTCCAGAAACGGCAACTCTATAGATGCATCAAGTCCCCCAGCTCCAGCTTCATAGCTGCTCAAAGGCCCCCAGCTCCAACTACAGAGCTGCTCCAAGATCCCCATCTCCAGCTTCATAGCTGCTCCAAGACTCCCAGCTCTGGTTCTAGAGCTGCTCCAGATACTACTGTTCTAGTTTGTAAATAATTTGCAGCTACTCAACTGAGCACAAAAATACATGACTTGATACTTTTAGAAAGAAATATCTACATTTGCATAGGTACTTTCAACATTCTCTTGATTACCGTGTTAATGTAAAGGTTTGTACTGCTACCATGTGGCACTTGCTTTTGTAGCACCCTCTACATTAGGTAGGTGCTAGTGGAGGATTTTTGGTGTTAGAGTAGGTCAATTTGGTCAGGCCTATCAGGCCTGATTGTTTTGATTCTGGGCAGGGGAGTGGCCCAGGGCGCAGCGGCGACCAGTCAATAAGGGGCGCTTGGGCGCCGCCTCCCTGCTGGACTGAGTAGAAGAAAAAAAAAGGTCAGCCGGCCCCCTAAAAGGAGGGACGGTACATTGACTTTATTTATTTTCCGGCTCCTTGGCTGTCACCTGACAGCCAAGTAGTGAACCTATTGGTCAAGTATTAAAGATTATGGATGTGCACTGACCAGGCGCACATCCATAGTCTGATTGGCTGCAGTGAGCGGTGGCTCACAGCAATTGGAGCATTGATGCGGTGGGAGGTGGGTCACTGTGGCAGAGGACGTGCTGGCCGCGTGATTTCGCACAGGCGCAGCAGCACTTCGCCACTGCCAGCCAGGCCCAGCTATCGTGAGACTCGTGACTGTCCGAGTGTCCTTGACTGAGTGACTCCCGCTGCCGCGTATCCGCCGCTATCCACGAGGCACACAAGTGGTAGCTGACCAGGCAGTTATCACCCCCTGTTCTGAAGTGACTATTAGACAGTGACAGTGACTGAATAGTAAGTATTGGCCTCATAGCCTGCTCTTTTGCATAACTTGTCTGTATATAAACTACCTCTCTGTTATCTGCTTCTTTCTCTTTGGAAGCTCTATGAATGACAACTTGCCCAGGGATTGGGCATTTGAGCAAGCCCAGCAACATCCTTCAGTGGGCCATACATGTGAAGATAGTGCCTGGATGAAGAGCATGGCTTTCTGTGATTGGGCTGGAGTGACAGTTTGAGCTGTGGCCAGGCCTAGAAGGCTAAATAGGAAATCAAAAGCAGTGATAAAAAAAACTTAGATTACCTAAGTATGAGGAATCGTGTCACTTGTCACTGGTTCCCTCCCTTCTCTGTTCAGGCTGTTCCTTTAGGGGTGACTGCTCCCTGACAAAAGGTGCCCCAGAATCCATGCTACATATTCCCATTCTGGTTGCAAAAAATACAAGCATTAGCATTTGTTCACCCCTATAATGTCACTTTAACTGGCCATAGAGCAGACTCATCTTCCTGAGATTCTCCAAGATTTTGGGGCAATCCCTAATGTGCTCCCCCTTATGAACCCCCAGGGTACAAGCTCTCAACATAGGGGGGTTATAATGCCAGGGGGAAGCCTCTTGGCAAAGCACCGCCACCTAAGCCTCAAGCCAATAAGGACAAGGGCCTCTTACCCACAACAACCCTGGCCTGGTGGTTGTGGGTGTTTTGTGTGCAGGGGAGTATATCGGAATCTGGACTCCCCCTTTAAAAAGCCATGTGGCTAAGCAACCCCTACTGTTTCACAAAAAAATGTAAATTGTAAAAAAAAAAAAGACACCACATGTTTTATTAAAAAATAAAAACACCCAATAAATGTTCCACGATGTACATGCTCATCAATCACGGATGTCACTCACTGACTCTGAAAGAAAAAAACTGCTGAATAACTGACACATCTGATCCCATCTCTACACCCACCATAAATGACAGTTTGTGTCCCGAACTGCATTACGAACAGTTTAATTTTTTAATTTGATTGCGCACCCAAAAATTTTGAGCACCAGCCGCCACTGACAGGAGTCCTGACACAATGGGTCGAATCTATAAGGGGTGGGGCTTACAAGAAGCGGGAGTGGTCAAAAAGAGAGGCGGGGTCTGGCGCCCCCCTATCCAAAAATTTCACCAGCCGCCACTGCCAGGGAGGACTGGAGACTGCAGGAAGCAACACCCCTTGATTACCCCTCCCCTCTTATTCAGAATGTTCTCAAAAAGGGGATGGGAAGAAGAGGTGAGGCTTTCTGATGTAAGTTAAGGAGCCCTGATCAATCCCCAACCTGGATTGGCAGGGGCAGGCCTCCTTAAATACTGTGGTCTGTCCAGTGGGGGCAGGAGAGTTCAGGAGAAGTTTGGAGATGGAGACAAGGTACTGAGGCTGTCAAGGCCTTGAGGGAGCTCCCAGTCTGGATGGGGGGGTGACCTCGGACTGGGGCTCGGGTGTATCCAGAAGGTTGGAGATTCTGGAGGAGGCACATGAGAGAGCAAGCAGAGGACGGTGGGAGAAGTGTACTACACAGAGGTCTCCGGGAGAAATCCACTGGTGGTCGGTGAGTGACACAGCCCAGGGAAGTGGATATGCACAAGCAGATTGGGCGGAGGGCAGTCTGGAAGGGGTGCAGGAGGCGACTGGGACCTGGTGTCATGCACAGTGAGTCGATGGGCTCAGAGTTGTAGTCCATCGTGGCTAGCTAGCACCACCAAATAAATTTGCTACACAAGGGGAACCTCAACCCTGTGCCCACAAAGGGTGGTCCGGAGGCCTGGTAAATTTACACCAGGTCTCACATGTGCTGAGCAAGTGTTGTGCAGGAGAGAGGAACAAGGAGAAGCAAGAGGAAAAAGGAGAGTGTATATACTGAGTGTATATAGAGGTCCCGTGTAAAGAACTGTTAATCTCTGGGCATCCCATGATCACCCCTACCCCATCCAAGTTCAAATCCCCTAATAAAAACCAAAAAAAACCCCCAAAGAACAAGCCCTTTTTCTGACTCCGGATGTCAGCAGGAGTGTGATTAAGGGCAGTTGTTAGCAGGTGAACCACAATAACCAGCCACCCCCAAGGGGGCCATTGGCTACACTTTTCTAAATTTTGAATGTTTGATTTCAATACAGGTTTATTTTCTTAAACATATTTGTTTTATTTGTGTAAGGTGCCTTTCACATGGGTGCCTCAGTGGAACAGATTCCACTTGCTCAGCGGGGGATCACTCCACTGATCCCCATTGAGCAGGCAGATGAAAGGTCCTGTCTGCTCCACTGTACAGAGCGGACACACAGGAAATCAGGTGGACCGTTTTCATCCGACCCTATCCGATCCACCAGATGGATAGAAAATAGGACCACCATCCATCTGGATTTTGTAGACAGGATCGGATCGGATAGCGGCAAATGTCAGTGGACATGTGTCCACTGACATTTGCCGCTCCATAGGGGAGACTGGAGGGTCCAATCCGGTGCACCTGAAAATCTGACAGGCGGACCTGATCAGACAGCCCATGTGAAAGGGCTCTAAGGAAAACTGACTTCTTTTTTTTTTTTAAATCAAATTTAATTTAAAGATCTTTTTCTTTACAAGTACATAATGACATAGAGACAAACTGTCACACAGAATAAAGGAACTAAAAATAGAAGAAAAAGAAAAAAAAATGTTTAACAAGTAGCAACAAAAAATACAGCACTAGGCCCACAAGTGGGTAGATAAATCACCTGTACATCTCCATCATACTTGGCAAACTAATAAATATCCCACAAGCAACAATAAGAACAATATTCTCAACAGAGTAATAGACAGGCTCGTCGCATTTATCCAACTAGACCATATTGCAGAAAACCTACGTAGAGCATTCCGAGAGAAGTATGTATGTTTCTCAAACAAAATATATTTATTAATTTGGATTTCCACTCATCTACTGATGGCGGAGAAGAGGATACCCATTTCCACTCATCTACTGATGGCAGAGAAGAGGATACCCATTTCCACTCATCTACTGATGGCGGAGAAGAGGATACCCATTTCCATTCATCTACTGATGGCGGAGAAGAGGATACCCATTTCCACTCATCTACTGATGGCGGAGAAGAGGATACCCATTTCCATTCATCTACTGATGGCGGAGAAGAGGATACCCATTTCCACTCATCTACTGATAGCAGAGAAGAGGATACCCATTCCCATTCATCTACTGATGGCGGAGAAGAGGGTACCCATTCCCATTCATCTACTGATGGCGGAGAAGAGGATACCCATTTCCACTCATCTACTGATGGCGGAGAAGAGGATACCCATTTC
The DNA here is from genome assembly GCA_018402905.1 of Glandirana rugosa. Taxonomy (NCBI): domain Eukaryota; kingdom Metazoa; phylum Chordata; class Amphibia; order Anura; family Ranidae; genus Glandirana; species Glandirana rugosa. Next base: position 5,560 of record BLSH010019799.1, read on the forward strand.
CACTCATCTACTGATGGCGGAGAAGAGGATACCCATTCCCATTCATCTACTGATGGCAGAGAAGAGGATACCCATTTCCACTCATCTACTGATGGCGGAGAAGAGGATACCCATTTCCATTAGGAAGCAATGATGGAGGTGGCTGGAGAGTTGAAGTGTTAGTACGTTATTACACTATGTGGATCTCTGCTTTATTATATATCATCGGGCTGTGCACTGAGAGAACAGTGAGAGACTAGAGGTTGGGATCTGAGACCACACTGCGCCCCTAGTGACCGGAGAGAAGGCTGCCAAACATCTTATACCCCGCAGAGGGTTATATCTGCTGGCTTTCTTGACCTTACTAGAAATAGGGGGTCACGTCATCTGGTAAGTGCATTACCTTACTTATGTCACCCGAGGTGCTCACTTAATGTGGTGGTGGACACTAGAGTTGAACTCCTGATGATTTATGTACATCATTTCATTTAAAGTATCCCCGCTTTGATCCCCATCGATCCGGGATTGAACAACAGAGACTTTTTGGATGTGCTTCAATACTGCTGATTAACTTTTTTATGTTTAAACTTATATATATACACTTGCTTATTGATTTAAGTATCACTGATTTTCATTTTTTTCATATGTTTAATTTTTGGTTGATTCAAATTATCACTTAGTTTGGATCCTATATCACTGAGGTGGTGGGCACACTTATTATTATCATCACCAGAAAGTTTGTTATAAGGTTTTATTTATATGTTGATGGGAGGTATGGTGTGACCTACCTATACATGGTTTCTTGCACTTGAAACATAGCGCGACAGCTTTTCTTTCTTCTTTCTTTCTATTTCCACTCATATACTGATGGCAGAGAAGAGGATACCCATTTCCACTCATCTACTGATGGCGGAGAAGAGGATACCTATTTCATCTCATCTACTGATGGCGGAGAAGAGGATACCCATTTCCACTCATCTACTAATGGCGGAGAAGAGGATACCCATATCCACTCATCTACTGATGGCGGAGAAGAGGATACCCATTTCCACTCATCTACTGATGGCGGAGAAGAGGATACCCATTTCCACTCATCTACTGATGGTGGAGAAGAGGATACCCATTTCCACTCATCTACTGATGGCGGAGAAGAGGATACCCATTTCCACTCATCTACTGATGGCGGAGAAGAGGATACCCATTCCCATTCATCTACTGATGGCAGAGAAGAGGATACCCATTTTCACTCATCTACTGATGGCGGAGAAGAGGATACCCATTTCCATTCATCTACTGATGGCGGAGAAGAGGATACCCATTTCCATTCATCTACTGATGGCGGAGAAGAGGATACCCATTTCCACTCATCTACTGATGGCGGAGAAGAGGATACCCATTTCCACTCATCTACTGATGGCGGAGAAGAGGATACCCACCGTGAAGCAATCAGTTTTCGTGCACTAAAAATAGATCTTCAAACTGCAACAATTAACTTTGAGTCCAATGTATTGGAATCAACATATCCCAAGATACATAAAATGGGGTCAAGGGTTAGGGAAATAGCATATAAAGCATTTAAAGTTCAAATAACCCCCTGCCAGTAACGCCTAAGCTTTGGGCATCTCCACAGTAAATGTAGAAGATTACATGTGGATGGCCACATCTCACATTATGTGAGTTCTCCCTGCAGCCTATCTGTGCAAAAATTCTGATGTACAGTACAATACAACTGTGTGTATGCCAATGAGATAAGCTCCTTAGTAGTCTCAGCCTGGGCAAGTATATAAAACAAAGGCATTGGAGCAAAGGAGGTGGATGGATCCAATCCCTGTGCACGAAGTGCATGACACAATTGTAAATATTGATAGAATTAATGCTGTTCTAAATTAACTACTTAAGGACCGGAAGAATTTCCCCCTTAATGACCAGACCATTTTTTGCAATACGGCACTGCGTCGCTTTAACTGACAATTGCACACTCGTGCAACGTTGTACCCAAACAAAATTGATGTCCTTTTTTTTCCCCACAAATAGAGCTTTCTTTTGGTGGTATTTAATCGCCTCTGAGGTTTTCATTTTTTGCGCTATAAACAAAAAAAGAGCTACAATTTAGAAAAAAAAAACATTTTTTTTTTTACGGTTTTCTGTAATACATATCCACAAAAAAATGTAAAAAAAACGAATTTCCTTATCAGTTTAGGCTGATATATATTCTACTACATATTTTTGTAAAAAAAAAAAATATCACAATAAGCGTATATTGATTGGTTTGCACAAAAGTTGTAGCGTCTACAAAATAAGGGATACATTTATGGCATTTTTATTATTTATTTATTTTTTACTAGTAATGGTGGCGATCAGCAATTTTTAGCGGGACTACGACATTGCGGCGGACAGATCAGACACCTTCAACACTTTTCTGGGACCAGTGACATTTATACAGCGATCAGAGCTAAAAATAGCCACTGATTACTGTATAAATGTCACTGGCAGGGAAGGGGTTAATACTTAGGGGGCGATCAAAGGGTTCCCTAGGGAGGTGTTTCTAACTGTGGGGGGGGGGGGGTGTAGTGACTGGGAGTAGAGAGGGAACGCTCTCTCCACTTCCCTGTCAGGATCGGGAGCTGTTTGTTTACACTAACAGATCCCTGTTCTGGCTCTCTGTGGAGCGATTGCAGGTGGCCGGCAGACATCGCAGCCGCCAGGCATGAGCATCGGCTCCGGGGACGTGCAGCGAGCGCGCGTGCCCACAAACCCCGTTTCCTTGACCGACATACAGGATGGCGAATATGCGGAAACGTTCCAGCCTGCAGCAGTAAAACAACAGCGGCTGGTCGGGAAGTGGTTAAACACCGAGTGCCATTGTTGGAAAAGATTTTAAAGTTCCATTACAGACACAGCTGTGATTCATGCTCTCTCCCACCTCAAAAAGCCTTACAGCTGAGAAAGTTCCGCCAATGTTTCATTGGACCAAAGTGGAGTATATCTGGTATATCCAACGATTTCCAAAAGAGTGTCAACTACTTCCAGCCCAGGCCAATTATGACACTTCTCTCCTACAAGTAAAAATCATCATTGTTTTGTTAGAATATTACTCAGAATATATATATATTTTTTAGCAGAGACCCTAGGGAATAAAACGGCAGTCATGGCAACTTATTATGTCACACTCTATTTGTGCAGCAATTTTTCAAACGCAAATAAAAAACAAAACAAAAAAAAAAAACACTTTCATGAATTAAAAAGAGAAAACACAGAATATTTACCCATTTTTAAAAAATATAATGTGAAAGATGATGTTACGCTGAGTAAATAGATATCTAACATGTCACGCTTTAAAATTGCACACACTCATGGATGTTGGCCGATTTATGTAGGATATTCTATATACACCGTATGTCACAAAAGTAAGTACACCCATCACATTTTTGTAAATATTTTATTATCTTTTCATGTGACAACACTGAAAAAATTACACTTTGCTAGAATGTAAAGTAGTGAGTGTACAGCTTGTATAAAAGTGTAAATTTGCTGTCCCCTCAAAATAACTCAACACACAGCCATTAATGTCTAAACCGCTGGCAACAAAAGTGAGTACACCCCTAAGTGAAAATGTCCAAATTGGGCCCAGTTAGCCATTCCCCTCGCCGGAGTTACAAGATCTCAGGTGTGAATGGGGAGCAGGTGTGTTAAATTTGGTGTTATCGCTCTCACTCTCTCATACTGGTCACTGGAAGTTCAACATGGCACCTCATGCCCCGTCCTCCCTTTCCAGCATCCCATCCTACATTGCTTCTGTCCATCCCTCCCAGGATCCTACCCTGCATACCTCCTGTCCTCCTTTTAGGCTCGATTTACATCTATGCATGTTGCTTTTGAGCGTTTTTACTGTGCATTTTGCTGTGCTTTCTGCATTTTTTAACTAATTTTAATAGAATTTTTGCAACAATTTGCGTCTCTTTGTTTAAGGGGGGGGGGGGGGGATTTTGTTGCTAGGCAGATTTGAAAATGCAAATCCCTGCAAAATCACAGCAAAATTGCAGTAAAGACGTGTCAAAAATACATAAAAAAATGCAGCACTTGCATTTTTCTTGCACGCCCATTGAAGTCTATTACATGCAACATTCTGCATTTTGCAGGAGAAAACCTTTTCCAAAAACGCACAGGCACAAAAATGCATTGATGTGAACTTGTTCCATAGGAACCCATGTAAAAAAATTCCCTGCATTTCTGAAACATGCAAAATGTATCAAAAAATGCATTAGTGTGAAGCAAGCCTTACAGCATCTTACCCTGCACTGCTCCTGCTCTACCTTTCCACTATCCCACCCTTCACTGCTCCTGTCTTCTTTTTCCACCCTGCATTGTTCCTATCTTACCTATCCATTGTGTAAGGTCATGCTCTTCGCATTTCATTGTGTACTGAAATGTCGCTACTCATACTGAACAGGTTATGTAAAAATGTGCTTAAAACCTTGAATATCTAAGCTGGAGGTGACCCAACTACACCCCATCGAAACGACTTAACTGGAAAATTGTGTTATTTGGAAAAAGTTCTGAATGACAAAGGTCCTAAGATAACAGCCTGATTCCTAACCTGTAAGACTGCCTTCATATAATTCCGCGACATCACTATACTAGAGTCCTTTGAGGAAAAGCAGCAAATCTAAGGCCTGGAGAGTTCAATCAAATACTGGCTACTTACATCTCTTGGGAACTTCAGACACAAAACCTATTCAGTTTAAGTGACCATGTCAGTACATGCACAGAAGTAAAAGCAGATGACGTATACTTCCTTTACAGCAGCCCACGTCTCAAAACTCTGCTGTATTGATGTTCTCCAGCCGCTGCAGGCATCTAACACTTCCAATTGTGTCTGCTCTCCTACTGCCCATAATGACTTCTGCTGCTGGCAGATTCATCCTCTAGTGACGGGGGTTGCTTTAAAGCAGAGGTCTCCAAACTGAGGCCCTGGGGCCAGATGCGGCCCTTTGCTTGCTTTTATCCAGCCCTTGGGCCACTGTTTCATCCACTGATACCAACAATGAGGCATAATTCCTCCCACTGACACCAATGAAGGGAAACAATTCCTCCAAATGACACCAACAATGGGGCACTATTCCTCCCAATGAAACCAGTAATGGGGCACAATTCCTCCTAATGACATCAAAAATGGGGCACTATGTATCCCACTGACACCAATGATGGAGCACAATTCCTCCCAATGACACAAACAATGGGGCCCAATGACACCAATGATGGGGTACTATTCCTCTCACTGATACCAATGATGGGGCACAATTCCTCCCAATGACACAAATGATGGGGCACAATTATTCCCAATGACACCAACAATGGGGCCCTATTCCTCCCACTGACACCAATGATGGGGTACAATTCCTCCCCCTGACACCAATGATGGGGTACAATTCCTCCCAATGACACCAATAATGGGGCACGATTCCTCCTAATGACACCAACAACGGAGCCCAATGACACCAAAGATAGGGCACAATTCCAACCACTGACACTAATAATGGGGCACAATTACTCCCACTGTTGCAAAAGATGGGGCATTATTTTTCCCACTGATCTCAGGACCGTTTCTCTCCCAATAGCCACAGTCCGGCCCCCCTAAAGACTGAAGGACAGTAAACAGGCTCTTTGCTTAAAAAGTTTGGAGACGGAGAGGGCGTGGTCTGGACACCGTGGACGGCGGACGCATCCTGCTGGAGCTCCGAACATCCAGAGCTAATCTCCAGCCATCCGTCCTCTGCAGAGACCGGTGAGCATTAGTAACCACCCAGGGGGCCTCCAAACATCCACCCACATAACCCGGGCAAGAGATTTTCGCCATCCGCGAGCGGCCGCCGCGGAGCCCGAAAATTTAGGCCGCGACTAGGCCGCAGCTCCCTCCGTGGCTCCTAAAATCCCATCAAGGCAGCTAAAACACCATCGGACCTCGGGGCACAGATCTGGGGACCCCCCATCCCCCCACATGGACACTGGGCCAAGGGGAAGCACAGGCCTACTCATCTTCAGGGCCGATCCTGGGCGGGTGCGCGGGGTGCAACGCACCCAGGCGCCGCAGAGGAGGGGCGCCAGAGTGTTCCTTTCCCTCAGGGCCGGCACTGCCAATAGCCGGCGTTCTATCAGAGCGCGCTGCACTGGTGCCTCCGAGGCTGTGCGAGTTAGAAGCACAGTCTGAGAAGATTAGGGGACTTCCTGTCATTCTGCACAGTGCAGGCTGCATAGAGGATTTTGCGCCCCCCCTCCTCCCCTCTCCAGCTGCGGACTGGAACTTTTCTGCCCACCAGCCAGGCTCTTGTTCTGTTGCTATGAGGAAGGGACCTGCTTTGGAGATCCCGCCCACCCACATGTTTGGAGCGATCCCCCTGCCCATGCCTGCCTGGAGGGAGATGTTAGCTGAGCAGGAGCTGAGTGTGCCGAGGTAAGCTCAGCTGATGGTATTGCATTGCCAGAGCACAAGGTGAATGGGACAGCAGGAGGCTGGAAGTGAGGAAGGGGTTAACTTTGCTGTGTCCATCGATGCAGATGGGGGTGGGGGAGTCAGTGAAAGTTACCTCTTCCCCATCCCCCACCTTGCATTGTCTTAATGGCAGTGACATTTTAACCCATCTCCCCCCTTCTGCATTTGTGGTAATGTCAGTATTATTAACCCCCTCCCCGCACTATGGTACTCATGGAAGGGGTTACATTTCAATGCCCCTGGCCCCCAATAAGGGGAAGGGGGTTAATACTACTGACACCTGTGCTGGGGGTCTTTAATGCGTCCT
>BLSH010019799.1:15725-45789 GCA_018402905.1 Glandirana rugosa
ACCCTTCAAACAGGTCTACGACGCCGGATAACGGACAATTCCGGAGTCAGATTTAATCACATTCCACACCCTTCTACTCGTCCCGGCTAGGATCCCAGTGTTCGCGGACCCACGTCTTTATAAAGACCGCGGGGGTGTACCCGCACCAGTAGAATTATTGAGGAGGGGAAATGTTTATAAAGATACCGTTGCTGAGTTTGTGTCTCTACAATGGGACCTTAGGTACCGTCTATATGATTTCCTCTACTAGTTTCTGACGTATGTATGATGTCCTCTACCAGGACAAAATCTAACTTTACTATGTTCTCTAGGGCGAGGCTGCATTAATGCATTGATCTCTTGTATCATTTCAATCTAAAACAGGACCATCTCCTGTAGTATGTATGCAGTCTTTGATCATCTCCTTTAGTATATCTGCCATGGATTCCAGGGTAACATCTCTGTGTTTGAGTCGTTGCCATAGAAATATTTGTAAAGGGGAGGAGTTATTAAGATGACCACGCCCATGTGGGGGCGCCAGAAATATTTCTGCACCCAGGCGCTTGTGACCCTAGGATCGGCCCTGCTCATCTTCCCACACCTTACACTAATTTAGACTGAGGCCTTAACAGGCAATAGGCCGCAGCATCTGGACAAACTTCCCAGACCCCCATCTACCCGTTCTAAAATCAAAAGCACCTTAACCAGGGGGGTCTTGATGAGCCCCACTTGCTGATGGCCGCCTAAGTCGTGCCCCTCTGCACCGTGGAGCTCCATTAGCTACTCAGGAATCCATCCCACCTTTAAAAAAAAAAAACATACCCAGCCATGGGGAAAAACGACCACTCCACCACAGCCTCCCGCAATACCAAAGAACAACCACCACAAACACCTGGAAACATTCCAGCAATGTTTAGGCTAGCGGGAGGAGATAGCCGCACATCCACAGAGATGGAATTAGAGTCTCCGACTGGTTCCCAGACCCAGACGAATACACAGCAGAAACCCCCATACCCTGCTCCATCCCACCCGCTCTGCTTGAACGACCTACAAGCTGTGGCGGCAGATATAAAGGCTACCCTGACAGCTGCTATATCTGACCTCAGGTCTGACCTGCATGCTGTCTCTATGAGGATGGGAGTGGTGGAACAAACAACAACCCGACACGCTGACGCCATCGGACAAGTCCAAAGATCCACAGATCTAAACCTCTCACACATAATTGACATGCACAGACACCTGGAGGACCTCGATAACCGAGGAAGACGGCATAACATACGCATCAGGGGACTCCCCGAAACAATTGAACAACATCAGATTGAACAGACTGTGGTGGGGATCTTTAATGATCTGCTAGAAAGGCCAGCAGACTCCCCCATTGAAAAAGAGAGGATCCACAGAGCACTAAGACCCAGAGGACGGGAATCCGACCCTCCTAGAGACATTATCTGCTGCCTAGTGAATTTCCCACAAAAAGAAGCAATCCTCAGAAAAGCCTGAGACCGCAATAGAGTACTTTTTAACGGCACGGAGATCAAGCTGTTCCAAGACCTCTCCACCATAACCCTAAACCACAGGAGAGCCCTGCACCCTCTGCTGGACCAGCTCAGAACAAGAGGTATCCCTTACAGGTGGAAGTTCCCCTTCTGTCTGTCTGCTACCTGGAGAGGTCATTCGGCACACCTAAGAACACCCGACGACCTACACGCCTTTTGTGATACGCTCAATATCCCTTATACAGAAGTTCCAGAATGGTACAGCACATTCTCCATTTCTGAATCATGGATCAAATTATCCAACAACTCCACCCCTAGAGCTCAAAGACACAGAGACAGACGCCGTAGAAACTCAGACCCACCTCCTCTTCTCCCTAACCGTAGAGATGAAGCTCCAAGAAGCCCTGGCTCATCTCCACCACGTAGGAGAGATCGAATGGATGCTTAAGTTGTCCAACCTTAAGGCAGAGATCTGTAACCCCAACCTCAGTTCGTACTTGTTCTGGATCAACAACCAGCTAATTGTTACACCTTCTAAGGCTTCACAACACCATCTCTCATCACTATGGTTACTCAGAGTAAACTTAACTTTTTCTTTTTTTGGTCTCAGTTATTAACTCTCACCAACCCTGTTTCATTCCCCAAGACTCGTCAGAAAGCTTTCTACACTTGTGTATGGAACTGTATCTCCCATGCTTGTACTGTCTTGGCAAACCTACACGATGGACTCAAGAGCGAGTTTAAACTATTCCTTCGGACCGGTATGAGACAAACTAACTCCATGGTCTCACCCTTCTCCCATCTATAATAACGCCTTTTAAGGGCTCACTTATTGCCTGGGCCTTCTTAAGCCATGAGTCTTTATTCCTGGTCCAATTATAACAAACGCCAGCTCTGACTCTAAGCGAATGCTTTACTAACCACAATTTTTCCACCTCCACAGGTTTTTATCTTTTTTTTTTTTGTATCCAGTTAAGACCTATACCAGCCAGTTAGTTCTGAGTCTTGCACACTACAGAATGTACGGACACTATTGAGAATTCATTAACCCTTTAAGGTATTATCTGCATTTCCTTTGCACTCTCTCTACTCATTGTCATCTTAGATTCCAAGCTTCAGGAACTCGTTCTCAATGCCTTTTCAAGAGCGAACAATCAAACCCTTTAGAAGCTTCGAGTGTAAGTTAAGTTCTGGTTCTGTATGGTTTGAGTTTTTTTTGTTTGTTTCTGTCTCAGGTTACCTCACCCATGTTGGGGCTTACTATGCTTTTTTAGACACCTCTGGGGAGGAAGTGTCAATGTGGGTTCCCAACTTCCCATCGGGAGGTGAAGCGCGGGGACCTTCTGGTCCCTCTTCAGAAGATCCAGCTCCAAAGGGACTTAGACAATGGACAACAGGTAAAAATCCATAACAGACTCCTGCATTGAGCGCTTACTCCCCAGACTGTCTCTAACTATCCAGAATTATAATGAATTGCCCCCTCCTAAGCTACAATGCATCACTTCGAATTGAGTTGTATATATGTGTTTATCATAAAAGGTAAAAGGTCTCTTCACCCCCATAGGAGAGTATCATTTTTTCTACAGGGCATTCCCTACAAAGTCCTCACCTACACTCCCACATTAAAAGTTCAATGACCACATCTTACTCAGAGAATCGGTCATTCATACCATTAATATATCATACTCCATCCACAGGCAATTCCAAACACTCTCTCCCCTTTAAACCATTAAAGACCACCCCAGATTCAATTTCATGCAGGATTCCATACTGTACCTAGTTTCCCCAGCTCCACCACTGCAGGAGCACGCCTCCTCACGTTAATAGACCCCACTCCCACACAGAGAGAGATCCCCTTCTCTCCTGACAATACCGGACTTACCTAACTAATATTTATAATTATTCTCCCCGCTAATAGTTTAGGAAGAATAGCTGGCCTACTTCTCCCTCCGGACATCCTGACTTCTACCCTTCCAGCCATATAGACCCTACTCTTTTCCGATCTATCTCTCTCAACCTTTCTATTCCTATCCCCCCGTTCCTGTTCCCCCTCCTTTGAGAATTAAATCCACCTATCCATTAACCTGCCGTTGAACACAAGCTCCAATAGTATCCTTTGTCCTATCAGAATATTTTAAGCTTGCAAAATCTACCACATACATTTGTTAACTGGGCACAATACTGAAAATCAATAATGACAACACCAACAATGATACAAACCCCCCTCTCATTGAAAATTGTCTCAATAAATGCCAAAGGGCTAAACCTTCCTGAGAAACGCTCTCAACTATTAAGGGAATGTCATAGGCTGAAAGCAAATGTGGCTCTAATTCAGGAAACTCATTTTCTTGAAGGGAAGATTCCAAACCTCTCTGACAAAAACTATACTATGATATATCACGCCACCAATAAAGAATCAAAATCAAAAGGAGTCACAATACTCATCTCCAAACATTCCCAATTCAAACTCACGGACTCCTTGAGTGACCCACTCGGAAGATACATCTTCCTCAAGGGCACCATTAACAACCGACCCATTACATTTGCCAATATTTATGCACCTAATTCCAAACAAGTTGCCTTTGTTAGACAGATAATCGACCTCTTGACATCGTTCTCAACAGGAATCCTCATATTAGGGGGAGACTTCAATGTCCTCATGAGCCCCATTATCGATACCTCCTCTGGTACATCCTTTTTACCATACAGTGCACTAAGGCAAATTAAAAAACAATTACAGAGTCTCCTACTGCATGATACCTGGAGAACTCTTAATCCACAAGGTAAAGACTACACATACTTCTCCGCTTTGCACCAAAAATACACAAGGATTGACTACCTTTTTATCTCACAACCTGACCTATCCCTTCTACATGATGCCACAATTGAACCCATGACTTTCTCAGATCACCACCCAATTACAGCCACTCTGACCTTTCCAGAAATCATAAATAGGACCAAAACATGGAGACTAAATTCCGCCTTACTAAATGACCCCGCAGTAACTACCAACATCTCTACATGCCTCCAAGATTATTTTTCATTAAATGACACACCTGACACATTGCCTCTCAACATTTGGGAAGCGCACAAATGTGTAGCTTGGGGCAAATTTATTAAAATAGCCTCCAGAAACAAAAAGATCAAACAAGCAAAAATCTCCACCTTAATGTCGCAGATTAGCAAACTACAGCTAGCACACAAGAGAAACCAAGCCATTGCAACATACAGAGATCTTATATCTGCAAGACAACTCCTCTTAGGGGAGCTAAACTTAAAAGTGAAAAGACGCTACATCTTGCGGCATAAGATTTATTACGAGCAGGGTAATAAAAGTGGAAGGTTGCTAGCTAAGGCGGTACAAAGTAAAAAATCAGCTGACACAGTTCACCAAATAAAGGACAAACACGGGAATATACACACTTCTAATGACAAGATTGCCCTCCAATTTGAAAATTACTACCACTTATTATACAACATTCCTTCCAACCCCAAATGCCCTCTAGGTTCAGAACTACGGAAACGCTCTATCCAAACATTCCTTGACGAATTTGGTATCTCTCCCATCTCGAAAGAAGTATCAGATAAATTAAATGAGCCCATTTCAGAAATTGAATTTATGAAGCCAATTAAGGAAATGAAAGTAGGCAAAGCCCCAGGCCCTGACGGCCTCCCCCTACACCAGAGACAGCAGTGTACCCCCTTACATCACAGTCCTCTCCGTACATGAACGTTCTCAGTGTTCCCCCTTAAATCAGGGTTCCCAGAGCATCCCTTATGTCATATTCCCCAGAGTTGTCCCTTACATCAGAGTCTGCAGAGTCCCCCCTTACAGCGCAAGGGAACTCTGTGAGTTCAGATGTAAAAGGGGAGCTCTGTGGATTGAGACATAATCTCCCTATATCCCATCCATTATTAGCATTACTATTCCTCTTAATTACCAGATACTTTATGGTACTTCCCCAAACTAAAGAACCTGTGACCCCATATGCTCAATCTTCTGTATTGTTGCCTACTCAATTTTATGCTAAAATATGATCCTTCTTAGTTTGTTTGTATGTACAACATCTGTTATTACTTCTCCTGTATGTACAATTACTTTCAATAAAAACTTTATGAAACAAAAAAAAAAGTTTGGAGGCCCCTGCTTTAAAGCATAGGTGCCAAACCGGCAGCCCTCCAGCTGTTGCGGAACTTTTAGTCCCATGAGTCATTGGAAGGCCAACAACTGCAAGCATGGCTCCCAAAGGCAGAGGCATGATGGGACTTGTAGTTTTGCAACAGCTGGAGGGCCGCAGGTTGGACACCCATGCTTTAAAGTGTAACATAAGAATGCATTTCTTTCCTACACATGATGATGATACGTCCATGAGCTCCCTTGCTGGTGCCGACATCTTTGTCTGGTTTTCTTCTAGGTTCAGCATCTTTGGCCACCTTGCTTGACCAGCACCGGATGATGTAACTCCCATGTATGTGTACAGGAGTAAATTCATCCCAGCACCAAAGTGTGCTGAGATTGTAAATTGAGCTGTGCAGTTCAGCATACAATCTAAATAAGATTGCTAGAAGCCAGGTAAGGAGCGTGTATTTCAGAAAAGACATTGTGGGTTGATTTACTAAAACTGGAGAGTGCAAAATCCGGTGCAGCTCTGCACAGAAACTAATCAGTCTCTTCTGATATAAAAAGCCTCCCTGTTTGTTTATGTCACTATTGTGATACTATATTGGTACTAATAATGTGATTGATATAATGTACTTAATAATGTAATTGCTTCCTAGACATGGCATAACCCTGTTTTATCCCCTGAGAAAAGGAGTTTTTCCGAAACGCGTTGGATTTTGTCCTGATGTCTCTACAATAATTTAAGCCATGACAGGCATACTACAATTTTTTATATATTATGGACACATTGGATTTAATACTTTTAGCAGCCCTCAAAATCTGCACTCATCTTCTCGTATTTAGCGAGTGGAAATTAGTTGAGGGCGAGTGTGAAGCGGGGGCAGACTGAGCCAACAGTTTCCTGGCTGATCGCTTCTGGCAGACGTGGTCCAGTGTTATTTACAGGGCATCTGATGCCAGGAAACTGTCAGGAGGATTGCTGGCCACAGAACGGGGATCTCCTACTGTGACACAGCTTCTATATGAAGTTCTAGCCGCTGTCAAACAAAGTCCTGTCTCCTGGACCAGCTCCTATGATAGACAGCGCACTGGTCCAATGCCGGTCCAGGAGGCGGGGCTTTGTTTGACAGCGGCCGGCATTTCGTATACAAGCTGTGTCACAGCAGGAGATCCCCGCTCTGTGTGATCCGGTCGGCAATCATCCCTGTGATCCCTGCTGCATTGATGGCCACTGATGAGGCTGCACTTATGGGTACTGAGAGTCTACATTGCTGGGCACTGATAGGCTACATTGATGGGCAATGATGAGGCTGCACTTATGGGCACTGATGAGGCTGCATTGATGGACACTGATAAAACTGCACTTATGGGCACTGATACACTGCATTGGTGGGCACTGATGGGCACTGATATGCGTTATGTTAATAATATTGTTAAAGTTGTTAATATTTATCTTTTTAACTTAATTCTGCATAAAACATTTAACAGTGTAATTTCATGAGATAATTTATGAGGGCGTGTTTAGGGGCGGAATTAGGGGCGGGGCAGGGTAGGTGTTGGGTGGAGCAACTAATGGTGAATAACTCTTAGGACCTGGCAAGTAGCTCAGGACGTGAAATTTTGAGCCCTGCTTTTAATATTTGTATACTCTGTGGATCTTTTGTAATAAACTTGGCATACTAGCCTTATATTGAAATACACACGATTGTCATACCTTGCGGGCAGTTCACACCACATGCAGTCCAGTGCATTTTTTTCTGCATCAAAAATGCATGGAAAATGTGTTATATGGTTTCCAATGGCATAATGCACACCAGTGTAGTCAGTTCCAGGGCTTTCCAGTTCTAGAAAACAAAATAGCATATGTTGCATTTTACCTGCACTGGAATGTACTGGAATGTAGTAAAACGCATCAAAAACGCACTGAAACACACTGGAATGCACTGGAACGCATCAAAAATGCACTGGACCCTAGTATAGTGAAAAAAAAACAGGAAAAAAGAAGAAAAAAAGCACATGGAATGCATGCGGAAACGTATCCGGAACGGATCTGAAGTGCGTTTTTATTGTGTGAACTAGCCCTAAAAGTACCTTAAGGGCCAGTGCACTTCATAGAAACTCAGTCCGGATGCGTTCCGGATGCTTTTCTGCATGTGCGTTTTTGGTTCGTTCCAGTGCGTTTTTGATGCATTTTGGTGCGTTTTTGATGCAGTCCAGTGCATTTCCCCTCTTTTTTTCTTCACCTAAAATAAGGACATGTGCGTTCCAGTGCATGTGGTGTGAACTGGCCCTAAAAGTCCCCTAAGTGGGGTTTGTAAGATTGTTTCAGTTAAGTTAGGGATGTTGGCAGTAAGAAATATCACCCACCCATTTGTTCTTCTTATGTTACATAAAGTTCCACATTAAGTTCTTGAGGATGGTGTTTCCCATTGCTAACTTCCTTCTGAGGATGTTAATTGCCATATGTAATGCCAGTCAGACAGATAGGACATATCAGGGGAGGTTTAGTAAAGCTGGTGCGGACAGAATCTGGCGCAGCTGTGCATAGTAACCAATCAGCTTCTAAGTTTTAGGCCTCATACACACGGACGTTTTTTGACACCGACGTTTTTTGGCGTTGTTTGCAGCTCTCCATGTTAGTCAATGGCCCACCGACGTTTTTGAGCTGTAGATGGCGTCGGCATTAGTGAGCTGAAACTAGAGCCCACAGCCAGCGCGTTCTGAGGCTGTAACGTTTTGGGGTTTTTGACGCCGAAGCCGCAAAGCGCTCACTAACACCCGCTAACGCCGTAACGGTGTTAACCGGCGTTTTTGATGCCGATGTTTTTAGATTGAAAAATAGCAGAGGATTTTTTTTTTTTTTTAAAAAATGCCTATTGACGCCGACGCTCAATAACGCTCATTAACGCCAATGCAAAAGCCGAAAAAAACGCTCATTTTTTTCCCTGACGTCGGGCCTGACGTTTTGCTTATTTTTTAACATACGCCGGTGTGTATGAGGCCTTATTGCCAAAGCTTAATTGAACAAACAGCTAATTGGTTACCATGTGCAGCTGCATCAGATTCTGTGTGCAACCGTATCTCCTCCATTGTTTACAAGTTTTCTTAATTAATAATCAACTTAAAAGAAATGTAATATGTTTTAAATTGCAGAGGATGCAGCATAGAGTTGCGATCTTTTCTTCAAGTCAAACCTGAACATTTTAGTGGCGCTCAATCTTTTTTTATTTTTTATAATATAAGCTATACATATATTTTGCCATTGAATAACATTTCTAATCATATGAAGTTAATCACAAGAGTCCCCCTTTACAGAGTCCACAGAGTTCCCCCTTTACATCAGAGTCCACAGAGTTCCCCTTTTACATCTCAATCCGCAGAGCTCCCCTTTTACATCTGAATCATCAGAGTGCCCCTTTTACATCTGAACTCACAGAGTTCCCTTGCGCTGTAAGGGGGGACTCTGCAGGCTCTAATGAAAGGGACAACTCTGGGGAATCTGACATAAGGGATGCTCTGGGAACCCCGATTTAAGGGGGAATACTGAGAACTCTCATGTACGGAGAGGACTCTGATGTAAGGGGGTACACTGCTGTCTCTGGTGTAAAGGGGAACTCTGATGTAAGGAATGCTCTGAGAACCCTGATTTACCTTAGAGTACTAGGCAGGAGAGAGAAGGGGGGAGGGGGGAGACTTCAGTCACAGAAAGGGATGGATGGATGGATGGTGAGCTCACTCACCCCTTTGCAGTCAGCAACTCTCATCCAGATGTATCTGTGGCTGCTGGGCTTCAAATTTCCATCCCCACTTTCCTGTTCTGAGGCACAGCGCCAGGGATTGGATTGTGGGCAGACACAGAGGGGTGAGAGGAAGAGGAGCAGATTGAGCCCTCTCTCCTCGTGTCTATGTGTGGGTGGTCGGTTAGTGATGGCTTTGGGCAGTGTGAAGAGAGTGTAACAGACATTCTCGGTTTAGACAACTGCAGCCGACAACCCTGCTGGGAAGCCATAGCCTGGTCTGAATAATGTGTCCGGGTTTCAGGCAGTCTGAATACTGGACGCATGATTCCAAACCCGAACTGTCCGGGTGAATCCTGGACAGGTGGCAACCCTAATGCAGCAGAAAGAACAAAACTCCAGGATGGAGGGAGCAGCACTGGGATACTTGATTTTGCCCCACTTATCATCTACAAAATACACTTTATTGAGTTCAATTGTTTCCAGTAAAGAGAACTGACAATTGTGCACTTCCAACATTGTGACGACAGTTTGAGGAAGGTCTTTTTGTGTTCCAGTGTGTATAAATGAGAAACAGCAGGAGACAATTCCCCCATATGTCCCCAAATGATTCTTGTGAAAGGACAATCTTGGTACCCAATGACTAAAGATAAAAACACACAATTTTTATTAACCACCTCCCGCCCACTGTATGGACAAATGACGGGCGGGTGGCGGCTCTATTGGTCTAGGATGAATTCATATGATGCTGTTCCACTCTCGCCGTGCTTGCGTGCCCAAGGGGCGCGCAGCACAGTGTCACGGGGACATGGCGCATCACCGATCTCAGTAAAGAGCCGATAACGAGGCTCTTTATCCATGTGATCAGCTGTGTCCAATCACAGCTGATCACATGTAAACAAGGATTTCATCATCATCAGTGCCGCCTACCAGTACCACCTATCAATGCCCATCAGTGACGCCTATCATCAGTGCCCATCAGTGTTGCATATCAGTGTCACCTATAATCAGTGCCCATCAGTGCTTCATATTAGTGCCACCTCATCGGTGCCCTTCAATGCCGCCCCTCAGTGCCCAGTAGTGCTGCATATTAGTGCCACCTGATCGGTGCCCTTCAGTGCCGTCTCATCAGTGCCCATCGCTGCCACCTCATGGTGCCCTTCAGTGCCGTCTCATCAGTGCCCATCACTGCCACCTCATCTGTGCCCTTCAGTGCCGTCTCATCAGTGCCCAGTGGTGCTGCATATTAGTGCCACCTCACCGGTGCCTTTCAGTGCCGTCTCATCAGTGCCCATCACTGCCACCTCATCAGTGCAGCAGTGTTAATTTTGGCATCAAATTTCGTTTTAGTTTAGTTTAGGCTTTTGACTAAAATGCCATTTTAGTTTTAGTCATATTTTAGTAATCTGAATTGTTTTAGTTTTAGTCGTATTTTAGTCTACTGAAATCTCCAGTACATTTTAGTCGACTAAAATCGAATGGGTTTAGTTAAATTGTAATGCATTATTTAAGTATTTATTTAGAATCCAAACTCATTATATACTCCTTGAAGAAAATCAAATTATATGTCATTATTTATGGTATTAGGCCCCTTTCATACGATCGGCCCGCTCGGATCCACCTGTCTGTTTTTCAGGCGGATCCGAGGCGGCCACCAATTCACTTCTATGGGAGATGTGTCTGCTGACACCCACCTGCCATCCGACCAAACCCACTCAAAACAGACGTATGGCGATACGTTCGCCATGCGTCCAGAGGATCGAATGAAAATGGACATGTAGTCTGTTTTTATGTGATTTTCCCATAGAAAACAGCGGGGCTCTGACAGGTCCCTCCCTGCACAGTGAGCAGAGATGAAGCTGTCATCCGCCGGCTCAGCGGGGATCAACGGAGCGATCCCCCGCTGAGCTGGCGGAGTGCGCTGAGCAGATCCACCCCGCGTGAAAGGGGCCTTAAGCAGAAGTACAAAAATGAAATTGAAAATATAAAAAACCCAAAAAACTGTAAACTCTATTGGCTGTAATGCCATTGCAAATATTACATGAATATATTACCAACATTAAATATCAAGAAAAAAAAATAAGAAAAGCCTTTTTCTTATTTTTTTCTTTTATCAGCTCAGTAGAGGTCCCCTACATATTCATATGTGGTAGTGCAATATTAATTTTGATGTTAAATTTCAGTTTAGTTTTATCATATTAATATTAATCATAGTCTTTTGACTAAAATGCCATTTTATGTACTTTCTGTTTACCGCAGTATCACTGCATGACATCACTGGGTATCCACCCCTCACCTCTTGTCGCACTCTCATTGTCCCAGTCTAGGAGGCTTTGGATCTCCGCATTCTCACTCCATTCTCTATATCTCCACTACAGATCCTACTGGTATCCCATCACTTCTGGTCACCTTTTCAGTGGTGACATTTGGAGCGATGCCCGTCTGTCCCTTTGCTTGCGGGTCAATGGCCGTCTCAGCTCCCGGGCCAGACGACATCCCTCGCCCTGGATTCATGCACACCATACATCAATCGCTCCATCTTTTGTGAGTTTTTTCAAATTGATATTTTTTCTTTCTTCCCCATAATGATCTGCCCAATATTAAATTCAATTATCCCCTACATATTTTTTTTGTAGATGTATCAAGCATCCGCCCCTGAGAAAGTGTGGTATACACGAAACGCGTCGCGCATTTAGGATGTGGCTATATGCCTTATGGGATTCTTTTTGAATGACTCACTTACATTGATATCAACTATTTTTTCAATCATGTACTAATCAATCAAACTTTTTATGTGTCGTACAGCACTGGCATATGGGTGTATGTATATATATGAATTTATACAATCTATTCTATCAATTTCAATCTATTGTTGATGTTGCCATTTTAGATCTATGTACAGTTATGAACGTTTACAATTATGCCATGCCTGTGAGCATGTATATCCTTGGTTGTGTATTTGACCAATGATTCTTGACGCTACTGTGTATTTATTATTTTTTAATAAAACATGTTCATACTATATACCTCATTGGTTAATTGCCTCATCTAAAGTCCCAACTCCCTTTACCTTTTGCAATTCAATTAGGGATGGAGGTGCGCCTTCATACGCACCTCATTTAAAGTCCCAATACCCCCCTCTTACCCATTTTAGTTTTAGTTCTATTTTAGTCATCTCAGTTGTTTTAGTTTTAGTCATATTTTAGTAGACTAAAATGGTATTAATTTAGTCAACAAAAATATTTTAGTCAACTAAATTAATACTGCAGTGCAGCCTATCAGTGCCCATCAGTGCAGCTTCATCAGCGCACATCACTGAAGGAAAAAATTTACTTATTTACAAAGCTTTATAACAGGAACTAAGAAAAACTTTGTTTCAAAATTTGCGGTCTTTTATGTTTTTTTTTTAGCAGAAAATAAAAAGCCAATTGGTGATTAAATACCAGCAAAAGAAAGCTTTATCTGCCTCAAAAAAATGATAAAAGATTTCGCTAGGGTACTGCATTGTATGACCGTGAAATTGCCATTCAAAGTGCGACAGCTCTGAAAGCTAAACATTGGCCTGGGCAGGAAGGGGGGTAAAAGTGCCCGGTAGGCAAGTAGTTAAAGCGGTAGTAAACCCCCCAAAGCTGTTTTTACCTACAGGTAAGCCTAGAATAAGGCTTACCTGTAGGTAAAATGAATATCTTCTAAACCTACAGGGTTTAGGAGGTATTCACCCTGCATGCAGCCACCAATGTCAGCGGCGCATGCGATCCGATGATCCGGCGGAGGTTGCCGGAAAATCAGAGCTGGCTGCCGGAACGAAGAGCCCCCGCGTGCACGCGCGTGAGTGATGTCACGCGGCTCCAGCCACTCACAGCGCCAGAGCCGCGTACCCGGAAGACAGAAGAGGACCATCATGCCAGCGTCCTTAGCGATGACCGACTCAGGCATCAGGGGCTTCGTTCTAAGGTAAGTACTTCATAATGTGTTAGTATGTGATGCATACTAACACATTATGCTATTGTCTTGAAGGTTATTTTTTTTTCCCTCTTCTCCCAGATTTACTACCGCTTTAATACAAAATGTGTAAAAAACAGATATCCAGATACAATTTTAAAATTAAAATTGTATGTGGAATCTGGATAGCTGTTTTTTACACATTTTCGTATTGATAAAAAAATGATGTTTTATATTTAATCTGTAATCATTGAGTATTGAGATAGTCCATTCACAAAGATCATTTAAAGCGGTTGTCTACCCAAAAAAAATAAAAAATAAAAAATAAAAACCTGCAAGACAATAGCATAATGAGCTAGTATGCACCGCATACTAGCTCATTATGAAATACTTACCTTGAAACGAAGATCTGAACGAGCCGCTCGGTCCCCTCCGTGGGAGTGGACATCTTCACCCGGATCTTGCTTCCGGGTACGCGGCTCCGGCGCTGTGACTGGCCGGAGCCGCGAGACATCACTCCCGCGCATGCGCGTGGGACCCGTTTTTCCCGGCAGGGTCCGGAACTAATGCCGGACTTTGCCGAGACATATACGGCGCATGCACCGTAACGTTACATTAAATTAGAAAGGGAATATCTTCTAAACCGTGCAGGTTTAGAAGATATTCATTTTACCTACAGGTAAGCCTTATTCTAGGCTTACCTGTAGGTAAAAGTAGAAAAAAAGGGTAGACAATCGCTTTAAGGACATGTGCGGGAATTGTTTCCTGATGTTTCGGCCTCCTACACACGGACGCTTTTACAGCCGTGTTTTTGAGCTTTTTTTTTACAGCTTAAAACGCCTCTCCATGTTATTCAATGGCCTCATACACACACTGACGTTTTTGAGCTGTAAGTGGCATAGGCCTTTTTAAGCTCCAAAAAAACCCAGGACCAGCGCGTTCTGAAGCTCCTAGCGATAGAGCTGTAAAAATGCAGATGCCAGTAAAAGCTCTAAAACGCGGCTTAACGTTGTATATATAGCATTAAGCATCGTCAGGCATTTCTCTGTCTCTATTCAAAATCAACGGTTCCCTATGGGAGCCCATTGATTTGAATAGAAGTCGCACCAGAAGTCGGATCATGATGATCTGACTTGTGGCGCGGCTTGTGTGCTG
Organism: Glandirana rugosa; assembly: GCA_018402905.1. Classification (NCBI taxonomy): domain Eukaryota; kingdom Metazoa; phylum Chordata; class Amphibia; order Anura; family Ranidae; genus Glandirana; species Glandirana rugosa. Next base: position 30,158 of record BLSH010019799.1, read on the forward strand.
AGGATCTTGAAGGGGAACCCCTGCCAAAATGAAAAAAAAAATTACGTAGGTTTCCCCCCCAAGAGATACCAGACTCTTGGTCTGGTATGAATTTTAACCACTTACCAACCGGAAGGTTTTCCAGCTTTAGGACCAGAGCACTTTTTGCGATTCGGCGCTGCGTCGATTTAACTGACAATTGCGCGGTCGTGCGACGTTGTACCCAAACAAAATTTGCGTCCTTTTTTTCCCACAAATAGAGCTTTCTTTTGGTGGTATTTGATCACCTCTGCGTCATTTCTGTCCGCCGCTATAAACAAAAGAAGAGCGACCATTTTGCAAAAAAACCCAAATTTCTTACTTTTTGCTAAAATTCAAATAAAAAAAAAAATATAAAAAAAAAATTTTTTCACTGTTTTTGGCCGATTTATATTCTTCCTCATATTTGTGATAAAAAAAATCTCAATCTGCGTTTATTGATTGGTTTGCGCAAAAGTGGCCGCGTTTACGGATGATGAGAATTCATTTCTGGGGTTTTTATTTTTTTTAAATTTTTTACTAGTAATGGCGGCGATCTGCGATTTTTAGCGGTACTGCGATATTTCAGTGGACATGTCGGACATTTTTGACACTTTTTTGGGACCAATGACTTTTATTCAGCGATCAGAAATTTAAATGTCCATTGATTACTGTATAAATGTCATTGGCAGTGAAGGGGTTAACCTGCAGGGGGAGATCTAGGGGTTAACTGTGTTCCCTGGGTGTGTTCTTACTGTGGGGGGGTTGGACTAACATGGGCATGAGAGATCTGACTGATCCCAGTGACAGGGATCAGTAGATCACTCATGCCCCTACTAACAGAGCGGGGAACCGCCGTGTTTACATCGGCGGTTCCCCGTTCTCTCCCTGTGGCCGCTCATCACGGCTCGCCGGCGAACATCGGGCCCGCCCGGGTCGCGGGCACACTCCTCAGTGGCTGATTGCAGATCGCCGTCTTTTTACGGCGATTCGGGCTCAGCATCCCGACTGCCGCCGTGAAAACACGGCGCGCCGTTGGGAACTGGTTAAGGGGAACCCCCACGCCAAAAAAAATGGCGTGTGCCCCCCCCAAAATCCATACCAGACCCTTATCCGAGCATGCAGCCTGGAAGGTTAGGAAAGGGGGGATGAGCGAGCACCCCCCTCCTATACCATACCAGGCCGCATGCCCTCAACATGGGGGGGTGGGGGCTTTGGAGCAGGGCTGGCCCTGCGCCCCCCACCCCAAAGCACCTTGTCCCCATGTTGATGAGGACAAGGGCCTTTTCCCGACAACTCTGGCCAGTGGTTGTCGGGCTCTACGAGCGGGGGGGGGGGGCTTAATGGAATCTGGAAGCCCCCTTTAACAAGGGGGCCTCCAGATCCCGGCCCCCCACCCTATGTGAATGAGTATGGGGTACAGATATTGTACCCCTACCCATTCACCTAAAAAAAAAGTGTCAAAAATAAACACTGCACAGATTTTTAAAGTATTTTATTAAATCAGCTCCGACATCTTCTTCCTCTCCGGCGTCTTCTCCCTCTCCAGTTTTTCTTTTCTCTGTGCTGTCTTCTCTTCTCCCTCTTCTGCTGGGTCTTCTATCTTCTTGCTCTTTTGCTGGGTCTTCTCCGCTGTCTTCTCATCTCTGTTCTTTTTCCAATGTTGACTCCCGCATTTATGCTGGCTCCGCTGTGTGCAAGGGCTTATATTGGCATGGGACAGGGCCACCCGCTGACGTCATCTGGAGGCCCAGCCCCCTTGTAACATCACTGCCCCCATCATGCCCCTGCCCCAATGCACCCACCTCCCCATGTTAAGGGCATGCGGCCCGGTATGGTCCAAAAGGGGGCACTCGCTCACCCCCCCCTTTCCTGACGCATGCTCGGCTAAGGGTTTGGTATGGATTTTGGGGGGGAACTGCACACCATTTTTTTGGCATGGGGATTCCCCTTAAAATCCATACAAGACCAAAGGGTCTGGTATCTCTTGGGGGGGAACCCCACGCAATTTTTTTTTTCATTTTGGCGAGGGTTCCCCTTCAACATCTTTAGCACACAAGTCGCACCGCAAGTTGAATCATCATGGTGCGACCTCTATTCAAATGAATGGGCTCCCATAAGGAACTATTGATTTTGAATAGAGGTAGAGAAACGCAGCTAAAAGCTAGCGCAGATAAACGCGCATTGACGCCAATGCAAAACGCTGATAAAATTGCGTTTTTAACACAGCTTTTTTCCTGGCGTCGGTACTAGCTTTACAGCTCATTTTTCATAACGCCTGTGTGTATGAAACCTTAAAGTGATTGTCATCTCTGGACAACCACTTTAACTTACAGGCACATGCGCAGTGAAGAAACGACCTCTGTGCGGTTTCTTCACTGAGATCGTGCTGCGATTGATGGCTCCCACACGCATGCACGGGAGTGACGTCACATGGCTCCAGCCAATCACAGAGCCAGAGTCCGCAGCCCCAGAAGGAAGAGAGGCGAAAATGGACGCGGTCTGGAGCAGGGACAGTGCGGGCTTCCAATGCAGGTAATGCTTTTACATTGCAGGGTAATGAAGAGGAACAAAGAGGAAGTAAAACCCATCAGGGTTTACTTCCTCTTTAATTGTCAGTTCTAAGGATGATGGTACCTCTATACCAGTGGTTCTCAACTCCTGTCCTCGGGACCCACTAACAGGTCAGATTTTAAGTATTACCTTGGGGAGATGCAGACTAAAATACTGCAATCACTGAGCAGCATATGGTATCACCTGTGATGTATTTCAGTTATCCTGCAAACCTGGCCTGTTAGTGGGTCCCGAGGGCAGGAGTTGAGAACCACTGCTCTATACATTTCAATTCAGTAGTTTCATTAGAGGCCATTTTTCCATTATTCCTTGTGTACAAAGCCAGCTGCATAAAGACATGCGTTGATGAGTTTGGTGTGGAGAAACATGAGTGGTCAGCACAGAGTCCTGACCTCAACTTTACTGACCACCTTCAGGATGAATAAGAACACCAATTGTGAGCCAGTTCTTCCTATCGATTATCAGTACCTGACTTTACAAAAGTTCTTTTGGCTGAATGGACACAGATGGTTCATGGATCATATTTGAGTGTCCATATGAGGCAAATGTATTTTCTGTTGGTAGGGACCCCAGCATTTATAACTCCCTAGTGAGCCAAAACAAAGGGATATGTGATTATATGGCCTTTTCTAAAACGGTCATCATACAGGAGTTTTCGCTCTGGTTATTTGCAGTTTCATTATGTCTATTGCATCCTATCAATCCTGCTTTCCGTATATCCTTGGAGCATTGCAAACCTGCCAGCTAATAGAATCACTAATACAGCCAAAACCAGAATGGGAGAATGCACAATCAGCAGAATCATTAACGTATGCACTGTGCTTTCAAGAATCAAGAGACATATACTTGTACAGAATGATAAATGAGAAATTGATGAAATGTCATCTGGAACAAAAAATCACTTAAATAAACTAAGTTTTTTTCCCCTCTATAAATGTGGGTTCTACAAGAGATACAGTTTTCCCTGACTTTCATACGACATGTCTTATGAAAGTCAGGGATAAGCATTAATGCATAGGTCCACTGTATTCATCACAACTATTTCTTTAAAACAAACCTTTCACAATAGAACAGGCAGCGGCTCACAGCAGGGGTATGGTGCGTCCTGGTTCACCACTTCAGGTTTGATTTTAGCCAGAATTTTGGGTTGAATTCGGACCTGAAACGAACTAAAAGTCGCACAGCATTTTTTTGCAAAACGCACCGGATCCGCTGTGGAGATATGTGAACTGTTTCATAGAGAGTCAAAATCTCCTGGTATTGCAAATTGGATGCGGAGAATCCGCATCTAATTCGCAATGGTGTGAACCCAGCCCAAAACTTGTGCACTTGTTTGACATACTACAGGAGAATGCCAGACCACCATTTTATACATTATATTGCTAAAATTATGTGAACACCTCTGCACATTATTGAGTTCAGGTGCACAAAGTCATCTCTATGAAGGCATGGATTGACCAATGGGTGTGGAGGAGCCCAACTGGCCTACACAGAGCACTGATTTGATCCCTAATGAACACCTTGGGATGAATTGGAACACTAATTGTGAACCAGATCTTCTCATCTAACATCAGTACGTGGCCTTACAAATGTTATTTTGGTTAAATTCCCATAGACACACTTGTGGAAAAACTTCCAGGAAGGGTAGATGCTGTTGTAACCGATGGCTTCCATAGGGGTGGCTGAGTGTTGTAGCTCACCTGATCACACTGCCCTCAATCACACTTTTCCGCACATCCGGAGACACAGAACAGGCTGGTACTTTGTTTTGTTTTTGTTTATTAGGAGAATTGAACTTGAATGGGGTAGAGATGATTATGGGATGCCTAGAAATTGAACAGTTCTGTACATGGAACCGACTATACACACTCGCCAATATATACATCTCCCCATCTTCCTCCAGCACATCACTTGCTGAACGTTATATTCCTTGTACTACTCTCCTGCACGTTACTTGTTCCAGGCCCAGAAGGAAATTTACTAGGCCTTCTCCATTCCACCAGCCTGTCTAGCACATGGTGAGGCCTGCCATGCTGTGCGCAGGGCCTCAGAACCACCCATTACAGGTAGGGGAAGTTGGTCCTTTACTGTGTAGGTACACTGATGTGCTAGCCGGCCTGATGGACTACTACTCCCAGCCCATCCTATTGCTCCAGGCCCTGTCAGCCACTTCAGCGGCATTGGCCTTCTCCCCTACCACAGCAAAATAGGGTTCCCATACTGGCTTCTGCATCCTTCTCAGACTGTCTCTCACCCCAATCCGCTACTGCATGCCTCTAACAGTTTCCCAGGGTATGTTGCTCACCGACATCCTGACACCTGTAGTTCCACACTGGCCATCTCTCCCGGATAGTGCTCTCTCCTGCTGTCTTTTCCACTCTGCCTTGTGCATGCCACCAAGATCTCTCTCCTCCTGGCCGCACCTGAGCACTCCAGGCCTGGGGTCACTCCCCCCCCCTAGACTGGTAGCTTCCCCTGGCTGCGACAGCCCACACTACTCCATCTCCAGACCTCCACCCGAACTTCTCTCAGATTGGGCTGACCCTGGGTATTTAAGGAGGCCTGCCTCCTTCCAACCCAGATAGGGGATTGGTCAGGGTTCCTTAGAACACCCCAGATGGTTACACCTCCCCTCTCAGCTCTCTGTCCATAAAATGCCAGAACTTTCTGGAAAGAAGTGGGAGGTCCTGATGACACCATTCTCTGAGCCACTCCCAGCCCAGAATGAAAACAATCAGGCCTGCACTCAGTCAGACCTGACTAAATTTTACCTCACCTACCAAATAAACTCTCACTGCACCTTCCTAGCGTGGAGGGCACTACACTCACCCCCCACCAAAACCTCAGCTGGTCCCCAGCTGAGAAAATTGTAAAAAGGGCTCCTGGGCCCAGGAGCAGGGCATCTTATGATCTAAAAATAGGAAGGAGGAAAAGGGAATAAACTTGGATGGGGACTATACAAATAAATAAGTAAAAAAATATAGATTGGATCTCTTTGGCTATTTACATCTGTACACAGCGATTCACTATCCTAACTACTGTCCTTACTACTAACAGCATGTAAATACATTGATGTACATTCCCTGAGCCGGAGCACTTCTCCCAAGAGAAAAGCACTCCGCTCAGACAGTTGTAGAAGAAAGTTTACTCTTGACTCTTGCCTGATGGGGATGAGCAGCCGCTCCATTCCAGGGATCCTAAGAGAAGATAAAAACAACTAATCTACAACTAACTAAATAACAACCGATCCACTGGGAGGGGGTTATAAGCCTCCCAGCAGAACAATCACACAGCACATATCAACAGTCTTTTTTTTTCTCTTTCCTGCCTGCCCTGTCAGTGGGGGTTTAGATTCCCACTGCAGAGTCAGTAAAAGGGGAAAAGGCACTAAGAAAAATAGTTCCTCTTTAAAGTTCCTGATGGAAGGGGCCCCTCCCCAGGCAACAGGCTTCAAAAAGGGAAAACAAACTGGACAAGTCTCACCCCAGTGTCCTTCCAATGATCAAGTCTCTTCCACTGGGCACAGGGTGGCAGGCTGACTTGTCCGGCAATTCAAGAGGATTTGTACACTCGGCTACTTCACCAGCAGTCTCTGGGGTGTATCAACATTGGCTGTAGCTCCAACAGTCCTTCAAATGTAGTAACGGGAATCGGACAACCTCTTCTGGCCTCCCCTGTCCTCCTGAATGGAAATAGTAAAAACTCTTTGCGGGTTGATCTGTTTTGACAACCATCACACAGTTCTTCCGAATAGCACAACCAAGATTCTATTCATTCTTCAAATCCTTGAATCTCTCCCAACTGCTGCTATCCAGTCACAGCAAAGGCTATAGTACATGCAGATACTCCCATGGCATATCATCTTCCCACTCCTCCCTGGAGTTCTCAACAATGTCCATGACATGGGGTGGGACGTACGGATAATCCAGGCCCCACTCTAGAGCAACTTGTCACTGTACTTCCCTTTGATACTGGGAGAACCTAGGTAAGCTCATGAACTTCCCTCTCCCTGGCAAGATTTGGGTGTCAGGCGATCTAACTACCTTTTGACAGTAGGTTGCTGCCCTGGTCTGGGGGGTGGAGGGACTGTTTAGGAAAAGTTGGTTGCTGATTCTGGGGATTCCTGCTGCATTACTTGAGTCCTGTGAAGGCCCTGATTCATCCTCCTCCGAGAGGGCATCAAAGGTGTGGGAACCTCCCTTCACCCACTCTTCATCTGAGCCTTCGCTTGGAGACGACTACTCTGCTAGGTGCTCCATGGAACCAAATTCTGCCAGCAGTTTGGGTGACCCCCATTCTATGGCCGTGTCCCATCCTGACACCTGTAGTTCCACACTGGAGATCTCTCCCGCATAGTGCTCTCTCCTGCTGTCCTTTATGCTCTCCCTTGGGCCTGCCACCAAGATCCCTCTCATCCTGGCCACACCCGAGCACTCCAGGCCTGGGGTCACCCCCCCCCCCCAGACTGGGAGCTTCCCCTGTCCACAACAGCCCACACTACTTCATCTCCAGACTTCCACCAAAACTTCTCCTACCAGATTGGGCTGACCCCAGGTATGTAGGGAGGCTTGCCCCCTGGTAACCCAGATTGGGGATTGGTCAGGGCTCCTTAGAGCACCCTAGATGGCTACACCCACATACATTTGCGTTTTTGTTGTAGCATGACAAAATGTGGAAAATTTCAAGGGGTTTGAATACTTTTTCAAGGCACTGTAAGTCTTACCTGTAGGCACAGTGAATATCTCCTAAACGTGTGCCTTTCAGGAACTATTCACATTGGCTCAGAGATGCAGAGTGCCATACCGTGATGATTAACCTCGTGTGCATGTGAGAGGTAATCTTATGTGCCCTGGCCATTCACACAGCTGAGGAGTGCCAACCCAGAAGGAAAACCAGGCAAAGTTGGGAGCAAAGATCCCTTGTGAGGTCAAGTTTAAATGCTAAATGAGATGTCCTGGCTCAAAGATGTGTTCTAATTCATCCCAGCAATGTTGAATAGCCTGGAGTTCAGAGCTCTGTGCAGACTTGAGTTCCTTCACATCAAACCCCTCAAACCATGTCTTTATGGAGCTGGCGTTGTGCACAGCGCCACAGACATGGTGGAACAGAAAGTACCTTCCTCAAACTGGGCACATTTTTCTTTAATACCAAAGGATGGGGTGGGGCTAAAATAATAATAAAAAATGGAGTTACTGTATAAAAACAGCAGCAAATTGGGCAATATATGGTTACCCAAACTCTCACAATTAATAACTCTTTGCTGCTAAATAGCAGTTTTATATCCACATAGCCTCCTTGTCAACTTTATTTCTCTCCAAAATGATGCAATTTTATCTAATTCTAGTCTCTTTATCCTAAAATACAGCACAGAGCTGCAATTAGCTTGTAAATCACGCATGCATTTTGTCTTTCATTTAGATTCACTTAATTCTGAGCAGAATAAACAACAGAAGAGCGTTGTTTGAGATCTGGATAAAAAAAGAAAATTTTAAGAATGAACCTCGCAGTGTATATGGCTAGACCATGATATATTTCACATTTCTCCCACAATGACTCCATTTCAGCTGCTATTATGCACTGCAGCTGTTGGTTTGAATTGCAGGCAATATTACATTTTTTTTTTTAGCGCTTTATATGATTAGAGGAATATCTGCAATTAAACACAGAAGGGGAATAAATAGCAATCCATTCTAAATTTTAATTCACAGATTGTAGTAGAAGTAGATGTCAAATGGTTATCAATGGTGCCAGTTGTGTATGGTGATGGAAGATCATTGGGATCCAAGGCAGAGCAGAGTCACAAAAATTTCCATATCTAGCTATGGTGTTTTTTATTACTATACTGTTTTTTTTTTTTACTGCATGCAAAGTAAAACTCTGCCATCAGTTATACCTGATTACAATCTGTCAAGGCTCATGTTGAAGAAGCATAGTTTAATCCTGTTGCCAATGTATTTACAAAGTCGTTTATGGAAAATAGAATATACAGAGAATTCAATTCAACACTAGCAGAGAAAAAAACATAAATATAGTTTGAGCGTTTGTTACACAAAAATGTATTTTTTTTGTTTTATCTCTATAGAAGTACTGTATATAAGTAAAAAAACTGTTATGCATAACTCTATTTTATAAAACTGATGAATATATTGATACAGTATCTATGTAATGATCACCCAAATTCTATAGCCATAGAATTGCTTCTTTAGTTGTTTTTGTTTTTCTTTGGGGAGGGGGTACCTTTGTCTGAAAGGTACCCCCTCCCACTTCTGCAATTCTCACTTCTGCAAAATTTATAAAAGTTTGGCCCAACCCCCTTCCACCGGCAACCACCTGGAACACTTCACGTGTCCCAAGAGGCTGGGAGATCAATGTAACAATGCAGCAGAATCTTGAGCATGCACAGTGTGGAGTAGGGTTGCCACATCATCCCTTTAATCCAGGACACATATGAATTGCACAGGTTCTGAGGCTAATTTAATGCTGATAAGGCACCAAGTGAGGTAAATTACCACTTTAATCAGTCACAGAACCTGTGCAATTAATATGCGTCCTGGATTAAAGGGATGATGTGGCAACCCTAGTGTGGAGCCAGCTATGAAATAGCAGGAAGTCACAGCTGGCTCCCACAGCCATGGTGGAGGTGCTGGGGATCCGAAAACCAATGAACAACCGTCCCAAGTGAAGCCAGCACTGGATTCCTGGGCTGGTGAGTGTCTGTTTATTAAAGGTCAGCAACTACAGTATGTAGTGCCACCCGAAGGAGCTGTCCAGTAGTTTTGGTTCTCTGGTTTGCGCCTCAACTCCAAGAACAACCTCAGCCCCCCTGACACACCTGCTTGAACAAAAATCACTGCAAGCACATATGGAGACTCAAGTATAAATACCTTTTTGCCTGGCTGTGGGTTGCTACCAGAAAATAGACACACACCCATTTAGTGATGAAAGCACTTCATCTATAGATATGGGTTTAGAATAAATGGTAGTATAACATAAATGAGCACACAGTGGGTAAATTTGAACACAGTCTGCTAGACAGAGTAACTAAGATGAGGCTCTATACCACTAACAGAAATCAATGCGTGAATAAGCAAAGCAGTAATAAACAATCTAAATAAAGGTTAAATGAAGTATGAGTGATACAGATACTACAAGGGATTGGATGGGGTGTGGTGCAGCATCTCTTAAGAGGTAACTCGTTACCTAACCAAGGGGCAAAAGGTCTCTGGGTAGCAGCTGTTAGGAGGCAGTCTTCAGTCCTGACTCTTCAGCTGGCTATATGTTGGGGCCCAGTAACTGTTGGCACGCTTTAACCATATGTAATTGATTGACTTCAAGTGGTTATACTGGGGTGACTGCAGCTGTCAGCTATAACCCCAGTTTTGTTTTTTAAAGCCGGCGATGCTCTACAAAGTTAAAGCAAACCTAGAGACTAATTAGCTGCTGGATTGCTTTCGCAAGCAGTTGAAGGAGGACCCCCCCCCGCGCACACACTCCCCTTCGGTGCCCCTTACTCACTACTTTACATTGTAGAAAAGTGTCATTTCTTCAGTGTTGTTACATGAAAAGATATAATCAAATATTTACAAAAATGTGAGGGGTGTACTCACTTTTGCGAGAGACTGTACCTCCTCTGTCCAGTTGGTTTTGCATAGACCGGCCCAGATCCTCCTCTTCTCGGGTCCCTCTTTGGTGCACCTGGCCCCTCCCTCCTATTGAGTGCACCCACAGGCAGCAGCTTCCTATGGGGGCACCCAAGCCGAGTCAGAGCTCCATGTATCCATTCAGACATGAAGCCTTAGCCTGGCCCCACCCCCTCTCTCCCCTGATTGGCTGACAGACTTTGATTGACAACCGTGGGAGCCAATCGTGCCATTGCTGTGTCTTAGCCAATAAGGAGGAGTGTATTGAACAGCTGAGGGGATCATGGACATCTTGGAGAGAGAAGGGGCTCAGGTAAGTATTTGGGGAGGCTAGGGGGGCTGCTACACACAGAAGGCTCTTTATCTTAATGCATAGAATGCATTAAGATAAAAAAACGTCTGCCTTTACAACTCCTTTAAGCTTTAATTCTGTAAAAGATAATAAAAACACATAGAATAGCAGTAGGTTATCCAGTGGTCAGGGCAAAATCAAAGGCAGTCAATTAGTTCCCTTATCTCTAAGCCGGTAACATAAAACAATGCTAAAGCTAACCTTTTCTAACAAAAAAATGGCAGTGAGCACTTTTTGAAAATACTAGTGGATTGGCTTTTATGCTGACCTAAGGGCTGCAAGCTTTGAGTCACTGGGAACATGTATGCAAATGGAAACTCAGATTAAAGACTGAAGTTCCATTTACAAAACTTCAATACTATCATACTGTACTGTGATAATGAGCATAGGAAAAATCAGATTGGGAAGACAGCCAGGCACCTGGTGTGTTCAGAATGAGCAGTCAACAATGGCAGTTCCATGTTTCGGGAAAAGTTTCTTTTAATATTATAATTATTATCAGACAAATGCATCCTGACTGATAACATCCAGGCTTGGGTTTGCTTCCGCTGTATGCACAAGATTTGTTCTACTTTCCCTTTACAAAAACTAAGTTTGTTTTATAAATTTGAATCAGCATTGTTCTGCTTACTACCTGCAAAAGTGACGGTGAGCCCGAGGGCTTTATAGAGGGACGTAGAATGGAACAAATGCAGAATTGTAAATAGTATCATGTAACATTTTCATCTTGCAGAGTTTTCACAATATCCTGAAATATAGTTCCTCAGAGTTGTTCCATACGTTTCCTTTGGCTGACTACCTTATGATCCGTTAAAGAAAACTTACGGTCAACCTAAAAAAAAAGTTTCATACCGAGGAGCATTTGCAATGGGGAAATGGCTAGGATGTAAATCGAAAAGCTATAAACCCAAAAGCTTGGGGACACCTGACCATAACGCCTACATCTGTTAGACGAAAAAATGTGTTTTGTTTCAATGCATTCATCTAGTTATTTCGTTTTGTTAAATTCGGTTAATTTGTTCAATCCGTATTCGGGATTCGTATTCTTAAATTGTTTTAAGTCTTTTTCAAATTTTCTTTGCATTGACAGATTTTTCCGATTTGAAGCGTTTGAATCGATACATTTTGAATCGGCTGAATCAAAAACGTTTTATTTATTTATTTTTTATATGGCAAAGTGAACAAACAAAAGAAAAATCTTCATCAAACTATTACAATGACTCTTTAAATCACCTCGGGCTTAACTAAAAGCATTATTTCTAAATGGTACTCTAATAGCACACACAGGCTTGGATTTCAGAAACATGTTTACAGATTGAATTCGACTGGAATTCGATGTAAAATTCTATTTGAATTTCAATTAGAATTTCGGAAATTTGGATGAATTTAGTTTTGTTATTCAGAACATTCTGTAAAGTTTATCTGAACCTCCGAATAATAAAAAAATTATCAGAGTATTTATTCAGAGCGAAGCGAATCGCACATGTCTAATATCTGCTTGTTGGATATCATATTTAAAAATATAGGCATAAAAGTGATACTAAACACACACTGTTTTATTTACATTGTCCCTTCTATTTCTGTATGTAGATGATGGCACTGTAATTTATTTTAATTTAAAAAAAAAATCGAAGCACATTTTTCCCAATCGATATACAGCTGTCACATGATCCAGCTCTTTTTCAGCCTGTCTGCAGGGAAACATAAGCAGGAGGAGCTTCTAGTCCTCTGCTGCTAGTCACATGTTCAAAATAAAAAAAAACAGCCTTTGGAGTAAAAATAAAAAAATATCAATAAACTATATTAAATTATCATACAAATATATATTTGAAATCAAATCCTAATTATTTTTGTTATTTTTGGCACAGGCTGTGTCACACCCCTCCAGTCTGTGTCCTAAAGTAAGAGGGAGGTGAAGCCTCCTTCAATCTACATGTACTATCCCACCCCCCTTGTATTAGGTAGTTAGTGGGCATGGAGGAGGAGGAGGGAGGGAGTCGGCTGTCATTTAGTACTGGATATACACCGACATGTGTGACTCTATAGTCACATGGGCTGCACAGATGTGATTAGGAGGAAACGCTCAGGTTAGAAACTCACTGAAAACTGAGCATGTGCAGAGCTGTCACCACTGCTCTGCAAAATCCCTAGCTGCATTGGGGACATGAACAGAAGGGGAATATAGAGAACAGCAGGATCAACCAGTTTTTTTTTGCAGAATACAGAAAACAAATCTCTTAGTGACTGAGTGAGTATGAACAGCAGGTAATACATCATTTCTTGATATTTTTTTATGATGTGCTTTTGTGACACATTAATGCAGAATACTCCCCTTCCTTTGAAGCAGTAACAGTCTCCAATCATCTGAGAAACCTCCCCAGAAAAATTTAGAGTGTGTGGGGGGAATTCAAGTTCCTGTGGAGCTGCTTCAGAGGACTTTCCACAAGATTTTGGTGTGTTTAAAGGAATCTGTGTCCATTCATCCATAAGAGCATTTGTGTGGTCAGGCACTGGTGTTGGATGAGAAGACCTGGCTCACAACCAGCATTTTAATTTATTATCCCAAAGCTGTTCAGTTGAGGTCAGGGCATTGTGCAAGTCACTCAAGTTCCTCCACACCAAACCATGTCTTTTTTGAGCTGGCATTACAAAACAGGGGTGCAATCATGGTGCAACACCAATGGGCTTTCACCAAAGTGCTGTTGCAATGTTGGAAGCACATAATGGTCTAAAATGTCTTATGCTGTAATATTAACAATAACCTTCACTGGAAAAACCTTAACTCAATTATATGGATGAGGGTCTACATACTTTTGGCCATATAGTTGTAGTGGTGATGATCAGATGTCCTCACACACAGCCATACAGGTTTTATAACATCTTTGTTTTGTTTTTTTTATTCTTTTTTTGTTTTTTTGCAATTACACCACTAAATGGCAAACATAACAAGTACTCAGGTTCACTAGAGTAGTCAGATTCTTAGTAGAATGTATACAAGGTAAATAGCTTGCATAGATGGAGTAAGATGCATTTCTTCTCTCCCTCTTACCCATTCAATACAAATACTGACACCATTGTCCCCTCCCTTTCCAATATGGGGACTGTAGTCATTCATTATTGACTTAAGTACAACATGCTGTATTAGTATAGTCTTAGGCAAACCCATACTTTGGTAAATTTTTTGGGACAACTTCTAGATTCATATATAGCCATATACTGAATAATGGGAGTACTGAGTTTACAAGGGACTTCTAAAAATCTAAGGTGGGAGCCACAGCTGACTCCCATTTTAATACAATTGCTTTCCTAGCAAAAATGTAAAAAAAAGCCTTTTTAAAAAAAAACTATTTTAAACAGGATGCTCGCCTAATACAAATTTTACAGTCAACCATGAGTTTTCTAAAGGAAGAAAGCAGCAGAAGCAGCTTGCCTTCAGACTTTCCTCTCTGATTGAAATTTCGTACATCTCCATTTGAACAGAGTAAGAGTAAGTGTGAGGGGGGATTGCTTCTCTGGCTCTTTGAGTTTTGTGTATAAATTTCAGCTTGAGTTAATGCTCTTTGTAAACTGCGAGTTTATTATTTTTTAAACTAAAGCTGTATTTCTGAAAAATACATAAATAGCAGCAAAGCACTGAATAATATGGGAACACAAAATATCCATATGCATTATTTCATATTTGTGGGATTAAAGCAAAATGAAAATGGTATTTCTTTTTAATCCAGACTATAAGAAAGGGATAAATATACAGTAAATCACTAGACATTTTCTTTTATGTATTTTGGAGAATACAGGTATACATAAAAAAATGAGCATTACATTTTCCCTTTTGTCTGGATTCCTGGGGAGTTTTTCTGAACACAGCTTTTACTTTTTTTTTCTTTATGATCTTTTTTTCTGTCTTTTTAAGACATGCCTGAGGTTACGCACCTAACCACACTTGTATTTTAGAGCCATTACCGTGCAATTTTCCTCTCCGGCTGATTGCTGAGTGCATGCAGTCCAGTGGCTGGTTTTCTGTTTTCCTCCTCCTGATGTTCTTCTATTGTCAGGTTGAAAGTGACATAAAATCAAGGACGGAACATCTGCTGAATCATTCTATTCCCCCAGAGTGTCCTATTAGTAAATCATAATTTCATTAATAACGCATTCCTATGTGACTTAACTGATGGGGTTGAACACCTACGAACAGCAGCTTTGCAGATGAGTAAAATAAAAGGAAAAGAGCCTGTATAGCAAGACAAAGAAATGTGAAAGGTGTTGTAAGGACATAGATTGTAATGCAATTCTTCACAAACAAGAAAAGATCTTTATGCTGCTTCTCTGTCCTATGACTCCAATTTCTCTCCCGTTGGTTCTACCAACACTGATAGAGGCTGCAGAGTGCTACATGAAGAAGTTATACCTCTGCAAAGGATCTGAAACAGTTTCATTGTGTTTTCTTAAAACAACCCAATATTTAACATAGATATACTCAAGGCTGCGCTCTATCAATACTTAATTAAAGCACATATACTATAATTGGATATATGCTTAAAATGGAAAATAGGCAAATGCATATATAGTATAGTGCACCCGCAGTATTTTAAAATAGCATAGAAAGCACAATGTCTGCTTTAACCACTTACCAACCGGAAGGTTTTGCAGCTTTAGGACCAGAGCACTTTTTGCGATTCGGCGCTGCGTCGCTTTGACTGACAATTGCGCGGTCGTGCGACGTTGTACCCAAACAAAATTTGCGTCCTTTTTTCCCCACAAATAGAGCTTTCTTTTGGTGGTATTTGATCGCCTCTGCGTCATTTCTTATCGCCGCTATAAACAAAAGAAGAGCGACCATTTTGCAAAAAAACCCAAATTTCTTACTTTTTGCTAAAATTCAAATCCAAAAAAAAAATATAAAAAAACATTTTTTTTCACCGTTTTTGGCCGAATTATATTCTTCCTCATATTTGCGATAAAAAAAATTGCAATCGGCGTTTATTGATTGGTTTGCGCAAAAGTGGCCGCGTTTACGGATGGTGAGAATTCATTTCTGGGGTTTTTATTTTTTTTTTATTTTTTACTAGTAA
>BLSH010019799.1:55762-76031 GCA_018402905.1 Glandirana rugosa
ACAGTGATCTTGTCCTTATCCCTACTCCAAACCCAAACGCAGATTTTAACCAACGATCACTCGGGAGTCTAAGCGTTTCAAACATTTAGTGTTTGAAAACCGACTTTTGGACCGTCCAAACGACGGTCTTTATCCCTTTGTGGAAATAGCGTCACGGAAACGGTTTAGACTCATCCTTCTCTACGCAAAAAAAAAAAAATTAACTTAACTTATGATACTAATTGGAGGGTAACTGAAGTCACCCTAAACGGTGTTTCAAACCCTAGAAGTTCGAAGTTCGTTCTAAACCACTTGAAAAGTGTTTGACCTTCCGTCTAAGTGAGTAAAGATCCGTACCATGGAAAAAGTAGGGATACCCGAACGATTTTTGAAATGTCCGGGTCCGGGTCCGTGCCACGGACACCCGAAAGTTCGGTACGGACCCGAACGTTACAGTCCGGGTTCGCTCAACACTACTAGGGATGAAAAAGGTACCATGCCTAGAAATGAGTGAATCTGCCTTCCAGTTTGTGAAAAGTTCACCAAATCTTGCTTGAAGCTTGAAGATCCCAAACTTTGTGGCAAATCCCACTGAAGTCAATGGGAGGTTAATCATAGTATTCAATTCAATTAAAAAAAAAAAAACGCATCTCTTCCTACTCAGATTTGGCAAAGGCACTGCGATAAAGGTGTTTCCCTATTTCTGGCAGCAAACCTGCCAGGTTTTCAGCCAAAAGTTTGTGATTTACAAACTTTGCGAATCTGAGGGCTCACTAGCAACCAATTTTAGACGCAAACCCAAACCTCATCCCTATTCCTGTTCTAGTGACATGATAGGAAAAAACAGGGGACCTCTCCAACAGTGACACAGAGACGAGTAAGAATTATACAGAGCTTCTAACACCTCCACACCTAACACAAAGAACATTTTGGCTAGAGTTTCCCATTAAAGTGTATAAAAGTGTACTAAAGTGTATATCCAGCCAGAAAAAAATAAATAAAAATAGCAGTATTTTTTTTAATTACTTCTGAACTCTAAGCAGATATAAAAGTGGCAAATTAATGCAGCTCTGTAATCAAGAACACATCATTAAATGTATTTCTTATATGCAAGCAGTGAAAGCACTTGCATTTGATCTGTTATTAGCCTCTTGCAGTCCTTGTACAGCAGGGATGGAGTGTAAGAGAAAGTACAAGGAGACAATCAGTTCATGTGCTGACAAGAAGCATGCAGATAGGAGAAGAGAACAGAGCGATGAGGTTCTGCTTCCTATTTCACTATCCAAACATAGGCTAGGGGTGGGTCCAAGATGACCTGGGCTCAGAGGAAGTTGTTTGATAGAGTGAAAAGTTGCTAGCCAGACTATCAGCACATCTACATAGCAGCAAAACAAAATACTAAGGAGGAGACCGCTGTATTATCTTTAATTAAATATTAATTTTTATCTTATTTTACTTTAGGGTAGGCAAAGACTATAAATCTCATCAGCTTTATTCTGTACTAAATTGAGTTTTAACATGTCTTTGCTTGTTATTCCAAATGTTTTTGATTTGCAAATGACTTCTGTATTATTAGTCAGATTTCATAGACTCCCGGAATATTGGAGCTCTGTTCAAACAATCTTTTAAAATGAATAAAACACAGTTAAACAAAATATGACTGCAGGCCCAGAATCATTTTCAGTGCAAAATAAGCCAACATATTCTGGGCACATGACAGATATTATTTGCAAGTTCAATATCATTTTAATAAGCAGATCCTGCAGCCTGACCAACAAAACCAATGAAGGATTTTTTTTTCATTCAATTTGCCTGATTATTATAAATGCGAATTAAGGTGAGACTTTAAAATACTGAAAAGGTATTAAAAAAATACATGAACAATTTCAGTGTTTGTTTTGAATAGTTAAAGCAGTATTAAACTCAAAAGCAAACATGTATTATAGTGCTGCTTACCAATCCTTGAATGTGATTAATATATTCATTTTCTTTTTTAGACTTGCTTTCTTCTATTTTCATCTAGTTATCTTTCCAGTAAGTCTGTTATTTTATAGAAGAACATGCTGTCCAGCAGAATGTATCAGTTACAGGTATGAGACAAACCATTTAACACTGACAGGGGTGCTTAAAATGGTCAGCTTTTATTTATTATATGTAAAACCTTTAACACAATAGGAATAATAAACTGTTTGCATTAAGTGCTTGTAAACAATTAGCTGGAGTCCTGCTTTAATTTGTTAGTGTATCTAAATCTGCTTATGGCAGGTGCAGTCTGTAATCCCCTCTGTAGGTGGCCCCTAACTTGAGCGGCAATGCAGAAGGGAAGGCAGTTGGTTGAAAGGAACGGGATTCTTCTATGACTTCCTGGGTCATTGGCAGAGCAGCTGTCTGATTGGATGCTGGTGCCCTGCGTGACCCCTGCAGCCATCTTGGGTGAGGGCAGTGCTTATTTAGGGCACAACCCCTCTGACTTAGCACACATTCTCTTTTCATATCACTCTCCTAGTGCATAGATCCCCCCTACCCCTCTGCCCCCTCTTTTCTATTCTACCCCCTCTTCCTTCCCTCCCCTAACCTCCTATCATAGCCCTCCCCATTCCAGCCCAGATATTATCCGGCCTATATTGATTTAGGGATCACCACTGTGGTTTGGAGCTCATACTACTCCGCAGACCATCAGACCTTTACCCCCCCCCACAAACTCAACCTTCACCCCCCTCCTTACATCAGCCCCCCCTCCTGTCCCCTCCCCTTAACCTACCTTCCCTGATCCATTACCCTCACCCCCCATCTACTCTCTGGTCCCCTTCCCTAGCCCCACTCCCCTCTTCACTGCTGTGAGTGAGTTGACCCTGCCAGCATGAAAGACCTCTCGGCCCTGAAGATAATGTCCCTAAATGCCAGGGGCTTGAATACCCCTGAAAAGAGATCATTAGTCCTCAGAGAAATAACTAAACTTTGAGCTCAAGTGGCTTTCATACAGGAAACCCACTTTAACCACTTCAATACCAGGCACTTACCACCCTTCCCACCCAGACCAATTTTCAGCTTTCAGCGATGTTGCATTTTGAATGACAAATTGCGTGGTCGTGCGACACTATACCCAAACAACATTTTTATAATTTTGTTCCCACATACAGAGGTTTCTTTTGGTGGTATTTGATCACCTCTGTGTTTTTTTTTTTTTGCACTACAAATGAAAAAAGTTTTTCTTTGTTTCTGTCACAAAATTTGGATATAAGTACATTTTCTCCATCACTAACGGTACTGATGTGGCTACACTGATGGGCACCGATGAGGCTACACTGACAGGCACTGATGAGTCAGTACAAATTGGCACTGATGAGGTGACACTGATAAGGTGGCACTGATGATGAGGCACATATATGCAGCATTGGTAGGCGGCACTGATCAGCAGCACTGACAGGCACTGATAGGTGGCACTGATATGCGGCACTGATGGGCACTCATAGGCGGCACTGATGGGCACTCATAGGTGGCCCTAGGCACTGTGTGGCATTGATAGGTGGCACTACTGGCACTGATAAGTGGAACTGGTGGGCACTGATAGGTGGCACGGGTGGGCACTGGTACATGGCACTGGAGGGCACTGGTACATATAGCACTGTTAGGGATGGCACTGGCAGGCCTCACATACGGGCACAGTGCCATCCCTACAGTGCACTGTATGCCCTTACTTGGTGGTCTAGTGTGGGCTCCCTGGTGGTATCTGGGCAGAATCTTGATCGTCTCGCTGGTGGTCCGGGGAGGCCTCTTTATGGTGTCCCTGAGTGGGCTCTCCCTGGTGGTCCAGTGTGGCAATCCTGAGGGGGGCTGCACTGATAAACGTTCAGTGTAGACCCCCCTGTCACGAGAACAGCCGATCGGCTCTCCACCACTCAGGTCAGCAGACAGGTTTGCAGAGGAAAAGCCGATAAACTGCTCTTCCTGTTTACACTGTGACCAGCCATGAATGGTCACGGCTGATCACATGGTAAAAAGCTTCCGATGGATCGGTAATGCGGTAGGTCAGACTGACCCAAGTCACCACCGATTGCAGCGATGCACGCCCAGTCAAAATAACGAAGCCATTTCCCGGACGTCATTTTGCTATACATCGGGCGGGAAGTGGTTAAAGACCCGAATATACCCAATTTCACAAACGCAAAATTCCCACACATCTACCATGCGTCCTCCCTGACAAATAAAACAAAAGGCGTATCTATCCTCCTTGCACATAATATCCCTTTCCAATTTTCAGAACAATTAGTAGATCTAGAGGGACGTTACCTCTTTGTGAAAGGCCACCTGAACAACAGACCAGTAACGTTTGTGAACCTCTACTCCCAGAACAATCATCAGGTCTCCTTTGTCAGATGGGTTTTTGACCATTTGATCCCTTTCCATGAAGGTATGAGGAGGAGACCTCAATGTACCTCTCAATCCAAACCTAGATTCCTCTTCTGGCTCCTCATCAATGCCCTATCAGGTGCTAAAACAAATTAAAAACCAACTGAACTTATTGACTCTACACGATTCCTGGAGAACCCTACATCCCGACACAAAAGACCAGGGCCGCTGTTAGAAATCATGGGGCCCCTAAAGCCTATGTGACGGGGCCCCCCTTGACCCCACCCCTGGCTCCACCTCTGACCCCATGCTGTCGCTGGCGGGGGGTTGATCTGGGGGACTAGTGGCAGGAGCTGGAACAATGTTTGGCTGTATGTTTTTACTGTCCCTCCCCCAATCACACATTGTGTAAAGTAGCCATTGTGTAAAGTAGCATCTCACTGTGTGCTCGTGGTCATTATCATTAGCCAGTGTCACATGGCTGCTGGGTGCTGACTTTGCTATTGCTGTGCTGTGTTATAGTCTGTAATACTCAGTACAGTCATAAATTAAGAAAGTCAGCACCCAGCAGCCATGTGACACTGACAGAGCCATAGAGCACCTGCTGTGCTCTAAACATCATAATGATAATGACCATGAGCACACAATGGGGAGTCTTGGGACTGCACATTCTAGAAAAGCCTGTGTGATGTGTCAATGTGTATACAGAGGGACTGCTTGCCTGTGCACTGCTGATGGGACTACTCTTGCTGGCTGTCTCAGAGATCAGTTTCTCCCTCAGGCTGCAGCATGGCACTTACTGAGGAGGGGAGCAGCATTAAAATGGAATCCATCCACCATGGAAAACATACAGTGAGCGGCCGGAACTTTAGTTTGTGCAGGTACACTCACTGATGCAGAGCAACATGTGATGGCGAGTGATTGTCTGCCTGCGCCCGAAAATGGAGAAAAAGTCCCTCTTTTGCTCTCACCTCCTGGGTCCCTCTGTTAACCTGATGGGGCCCAGGAAATACTATATACCTTGGTAATCAAGTAGGAGCAGGTTAATAAAACTGTTTAGCTAGTTCACTTTTTAAACTGGAAATTAACTACAAAGCTACTCAGGACCCCCTGCTGACTGGGTCCGGTACAACAGGGATGGTTGTACTGCCCTATCAGTGGCCCTGCAAAAGACTATACTATTACTATACTATTACTTTTCACCCCCCCATGAAAAATACACTCGCATTGACTATCTATTCCTCTTGCAGACAGATCTGAAATACTTACAAGAAGCCAAGATAGAACCCATGTACATTTCTGATCACCACCCCATCACCATGACTTTGCAATTCCCCGTTACCGAACACAGAACTAAGACATGGAGACAAAATCTTCACCTGCTCAGTGACTTAGCTCATATGGAAACCCTTGAATCAGCTTAAAAAGAATACTTTGCAGTGAATTCCTCCCTGGAATCTGCCTTGACTCAGTGGCTAGCACATAAATGCGTAATATGAGGGAAATGTATTTCTATTGCAACGCAAATCAAAAGAGACAAACAAGCAAAGATAGAAGCCTTGACCTCACAAATTCGGTCTTTGGAGGCTTCGCACAAACAAAGTAAAGCTGCCCCAGCCTACACAACACTAGTCTCAGTGAGACATGATCTGTTGGAGAAATTGGGTAAACATATAAAATGTAAATTTACATTAGCAACTAAGCTCTTTTTATGACCAAGCAAACAAAAGTGCCAAACTGTTAGTGAGGCTACTACAAGGAAAGAAATTCCAAATGACAGTCAGCGCTATCCATGACCGCAAAAGTGTCAAAATACCACATAACTGAAGAAATAGGGCAGCAATTTGTGAAATATTACTTTACAACCTCCCCAAGCCTACCCAACCCAACCAAAACCCCCAATTGCGTATACAAGCCATAGAGAAATATCTCTCCCAACATAAACTATCAAAAATCATGCCGGAGTCACCCGCTGCCCTAGACGAACCCCTACAGAAGCGAGCTTCATTTAGCTCTGAAAAACATGAAACCTGGAAAAAGTCCCAGGCCCGATGGTCTAACCAGTCTACAGTATCTCACAAAAGTGAGTACACCCCTCACATTTTTTGTAAATATTTTATTATATCTTTTCATGTGACAACACTGAAGAAATGACACTTTCCTACAATGTAAAGCAGTGAGTGTACAGCTTGTATAACAGTGTAAATTTGCTGTCCCCTCAAAATAACTCAAGACACAGCCATTAATGTCTAAACCACTGGCAACAAAAGTGAGTACACCACTAAGTGAAAATGTCCATATTGGGCCCAAAGTGTCAATATTTTGAGTGGCCACCATTATTTTCCAGCACTGCCTTAACCCTCTTGGGCATGGAGTTCACCAGAGCTTCACAGGTTGCCATTGGACTCCTCTTCTATTCCTCCATGGTGACATCACCGAGCTGGTGGATGTTGCGCTCTTCCATCTTCCATTTGAGGATGCCCCACAGATGCTAAACAGGGTTTATGTCTGGAGACATGCTTGGCTAGTTCATCACCTTTACCCTCAGCTTCTTTAGCAAGGCAGTGGTCGTCTTGGAGGTGTATTTGGGGTCGTTATCATGTTGGAATACTGCTCTGCGGCCCAGTCTCTGAAGGGAGGGGATCATGCTCTGCTTCAGTATTTCACAGTACATATTGGCATTCATGGTTCCCTCAATGAACCGACAGCACTTATGCAGCCCCAGACCATGACACTCCCACCACCATGCTTGACTGTAGGTAAGACATAATTGTCTTTGTACTCCTCACCTGGTTGCCACCACACACATTTGACACCACCTGAACCAAATACGTTTATCTTGGTCTCATCAGACCACAGGACATGGTTCCAGTAATCTATGTCCTTAGTATGCTTATCTTCAGCAAACTGTTTGCAGGATTTCTTGTGCATCATCTTTAGAAGAGGCTTCCTTCTGGGACAACAGCCATGCAAACCAATTTGATGCAGTGTTCGGCGTATGATCTGAGCACTGACATGCTGACCCCCCCACCCCTTCAACCTCTGCAGCAATGCTGGCAGCACTCATACATCTATGCTGAGCATGTGCACTCATCTTCTTTGGTCGACCATGGTGAGGCCTGTTCTGAGTGGAACCTGTCCTGTTAAACCATTGTATGGTCTTGGCCACCGTGCTCCAGCTCAGTTTCAAGGTCTGGGCAATCATCTTACAGCCTAGGCCATCTTTATGTAGAGCAACAATTATTTTTTTCAGATCCTCTGAGAGTTCTTTGCCAGGAGATGCCATGTTGAACTTCCAGTGACCAGTATGAGAAAGTAAGAGCGATAACACCAAATTTAACACCCCTGCTCCCCATTCACACCTGAGACCTTGTAACGCAAACGAGTCACATGACACCGGGGGGAAAAAATGGCTAATTTGGCCCAATTTGGACATTTTCAATTAAGGGTATACTCACTTCTGTTGCCAGCAATTTAGACATTAATGAATGTGTGTTGAGTTATTTTAAGGGGACAGCAAATTTACACTGTTATACAAGCTGTACACTCACTACTTTACATTGTAGCAAAGTGTAATTTCTTCAGTGTTGTCAGTGAACCAGTTCTGAAGGGAGGGTGTTTTCCTTCGCTTTCACAATACTGGAATACACATTCTGGCCAAGTTAATCATGTGCATAACCAGTGATTTCCTATAGGAATGTTTTAGTATCATAGAGTGATGTAGGAGGTATTGGTGATGTGTAAATTCAATGGGGTACGTGGAAACCTTGCATATTATTTTATGGACTTGGTTCCAGTATGGGATGATATTAAGGCAGTCCCACTAAATGTGCTTCATCTTACCTCCAGACCTCTCGCATCTCCATTACTTGTCTGGGATTTGAGGGGAAATCTTATGAAGTAAGGCTGGTGTTCTATACCAGTGGGTCAAAACTTTATAGCTATGTTTCTGTGTGGTCACGTTACGTGATCCCTTATGTACTGTTATGCAAATGGATTCCAAATCTTCCTGTGGAGTGGGACTGGGGAGTTCCGGGCTCCATGATTTTATGATAGGAGTTATGTGGTCAGAGTGTAATGTAGAGAGAATTGAGTAAATAGTTGCAATTAGGTGTCTTTGCGGAGCGGATGAGCACAATTTCTCAAACGTGGTCAGGGTTTTGCAGTAGTGGTGCTTGTCTTTTGAGCTGTTTAGAAAATGCCTTAATTGGAAGTAAAACCATGTAGGCATGGATTCAGCAGTGTTTGAATTTATTATATCTTCGAAAGGAGCGAAAGGTACTTTGTTTGAAAAATGATGTGCTCAAGGGTGAAAATTGAGTGGGAAATCAGCAAAACCCCCAGCCTGTCCCGGGTTGTGTCTGATAGGAGTCATAGGGCCTGGGATGGAGGTCATTGTGGTTGACTTGGAGAGTTCCCTTAGGCATTGGATTGGGGAGTAGATGAGGGGATAGTTTTTATTGGTTAACTCTCCCGCTCTCAGGGGTAACCAGGCAATGTCTTACATATGTTTTATATTTAGATCAATTGTTCCAAATTTACCCAATGTTTAGATTCTCCATGTATGTGCCAATCCACCAATCTGGTTAGCAAAACCGCTCTGTAATTTTTTTAAATCCAATCCTTCCTTTGTGTTTAGGAGCAGAAAGTCTTGTCATGCTTAGTCTAGGAGGAGGCCTTTCCAGATGTATGCACCTATTTGGGTTCTGACAGATGTGAAGAACGATTTGGGAAGGGAACCAAGACATATTAGGTTTGTCCCATGCATTAAGGTCTTTTGAAAAGCCCTGTAAGAATGAGGTGAAGTTTAGTGGGTATAGTAAAGATGTTTTAGATGGAGCTGAATCCCTAAGTAAGGAATTGCATTGGAGCGCCAGGAAAATGAAAAGGATTCTTGACATTTGCTCACAATATGGGCTGGTAGGGAAATATTTAGGGCTTTGGATTTGGTTATATTTATCTTAAAATTGGAAAGTGTTCCAAAGCGATGGAATTTTTTAAGTAGGTTGGGGATCGTGATTTTAGGTTTGGTTAGGAAGAGGAGAATATCGTTGGCAAAAGATGCGATTTTATAGGTTTCCTCAGCTATCTTGACTCCCGTGATGTCTGGGTGTGAATGAAAACATTGTAGGAAGGGGTCCAGGGTTAAGATGAAGATAATTGGTGACAAAGGGCAGCCCTATCTGGTATTGTTGCGAATGGAGAAGGGGTCCGAGAGGTGGCCATTAACCTTGACTCTGGCTTGTGGGTTAGAATACAGGCTGAGAATGCTAACTTGCATAAAGGAACCCAGCCCCATTGAGGAGAGAACCTCAGCTATATAGTCCCAGGCTACCTGTTGAATGCCTTCTCCGCATCCATGGACAAGAAGAACCCCTCCATTGACAATGTGGTTAACCAATGTTGGATATTAAGTGCTTTAATCATGTTGTCTCTGGGTTCCCTTCTGGGTACGAACCCTGCCTGGTTCTGGTTGATTAAATTTGGAAGAAATGGTAGGAACAAGATTATGGAGCTGGAAGAGTTGACCGCTATCTCCACAGACACCCTAAATAAACACCTCAAAACCTGGATGTGCTGGATAGACTTTCAAGGGACAGACGAATCCCACAAGATCCTTCAGAATTCTTGATTTCAGTAGATCTACTCTCACTGATCTCCCTTTCTGAAACCCCTCATGGTACCCATAATTTCATTTTCTCGAGCCCCCTTTCCCGTATACCATTTTACCCCCACGTCCCCCCCCCTCCTTTATCTAACTTCATTCACCCTCCCTCCCTCAAATGATACTTCCCCTATTCCCATATATTCCCTTTTTCACTTTCTTAATGAGTCAGTACTCTGGTGATCCCTCCACTTACCCAACAGTTTTGATGATATTCTTAACCAAACCACACCCCGTACCCCTACCTATTTTGCCGATTTATGAGGCTTATTATTGACTAAGGTATAGTCTAAACTTGAGAAAATGTAATCCCTACTCTGTTAGATTGATATATATTACTCATGAACTTTATGAACCTTATGCTCTGTTGAATATTGACCAGACACCACTGTGCTGCCTCTATGTATTTGCAACTGTATTACAAATGTTCTCTCAATAAAATGTTATGGACGTTTGCAAATTTATGCGTAAGCTGCAGAGCCAGGTCATGGCACCCCAGGATTATCTGTAGTCCTAACTCTAAATTTTGGATAGGCAGAGAGAAGGTGAGCCTGGAGGGAGTCCACCCTCCTTAAAGGCACAGTGACACACTGGACACCCAGCATATAGAACAATGGCAGCAAAGGTGCTCAGTGCGCTCCCTCACCAATATTTCAACAGTACAAACAAATGGCCACTTCCCTCACCTATAACTGGCCTTTGCAGCAAGGCCCTTCCATATGCTCCTTTCTGCAAAGGCCAGTTATAGATGGGGGCAGTAGCCATTTATTTGTATTGTTAGACCCAATAGCCTGTTTTGGTGCCAAACTTATGCTGAAGTGGTCCTGAAGCTGTCCTGACTGGTCTGGAGGTAGCTGTGCCAAGGAGGAGACCCAGGGGAGGACCCTTTCTGGAGAGAACCAAGAAGAAGGCTCGTCTCTTAGAAAGGCCTGGTGATTCACTTGAAGTACACACTGAAATTTTGGAAAGGGCTTACATTTTCTTGACCCCCCTCCCCCATGCAATTTCGCTCTCTACCTGCTTTGAGACATAAAATAAATAGCAGCTAGATTCAAAATCAATTTACTGAATCAGATCATGCATCGATTGCGATTGGTTGCCAGAGGTTACAGCATATCATTAGTGCTTACCTACTGGTTGCTAGAGGTTACAGCACACATTACGGCTCACTGATTAGTTGCTAGAGGTTACAGCACATGATTTCTGCTTGTTGATTGGTTGCTAGAGATTACTGTACATCAATACTGCTCACTGTTTGGTTCCTAGAGGTTACTGCACATCATTACTGCTCATTGATTGGTTGCTAGAGGTTACAGCACATCATCTCCTCACTGCCTGCACACCATGGACTGGGGAATGCAAAGTTGCTTTCTTGACACCACAGAAACGTGCTGCCCTTAATCAGATGCACAGCGGTGCCATCAATTGTTAATGACACCCTCACGCATCTGCTGACCTGTGCTGTGGCACCGTGTGATTTCGAAAAAGGGTTAGGGACTTTCTTCTGCATTTCTAGCACATAGAGAAGTCCGTTGAAATGAATGTGCTGCCTACACGCGACCTACATCTTTATCCACTCTGTCAGTACACCTCTCCACTCCAACCCCCCCCCCCCCTTTTAACTCTACCTTTCTCCTCTGCTCATCTTTGCACCCACCGCCCTTACCTCTATACATCCCCTCCCTGCTCACCTGTGCACCCCAAACTGCCTACCTCTGCACACCCCACACTAGGGTTGCCACATCATCCCCTATGAATTACACAGGTTATGAGGCCAATTTAATGCAGATAAGGCACCAAGTGAGTTTAATTACCACCTTATCAGCCACAGAACCTGTGCAATTAATGTCTGTCCTGGATTAAAGGGATGATGTGGCAACCCTACCCCACACTACCCCCCCCCCCCCACCACCACCAGTTTGCTTACCTTTGCAGAACAGGCTGATGTTAGGCTTAATGACCAGTTGTAGGCAGGGCTTTCAAGCATGCCCCTTTACCTTCCCCAATGGACAGAATTCAGTATAGGTGATGGTGGAAATGACCTCGGGGGCATGATATACATACATGAATGGTGCCTCTATTTACACATCAATGCCACCAGTCGCCACTATTTACATATCAATGCAGCTGCTATTTACATATCAATGCCCGTTATTCGCATGTAAACACAGGGTCTGCAGGTGAGTCATCTGTACACAACAATAGGGCAGAGCTGGGCAACATTAGTAGCAGCACTTCACGCATCGGGACACAGCAAGGGACTAAAACTTCAAGGGACAAGGGGATTTTAACCAGGATAGTTGGCAAGTATGAGGCAGCTGCTTTGGGCCCCACAAACATGACAGGGCCCAGGGCAGCTGCCCCTTTTTCCCTGCCTTAAAGATGGGCCTGGGGACCCCTAACCCCTTATCTCCTTAACCATTCTGCAATAAAGCTTTAAAGAGACAAAAGTGACTAGCACCCAATATCCTTTCTCGGTCCCAGGGCCAAGACAAGGGTTGGGCAAAAGGGAAGGCTGCCCTGGGTGCGGCATGTATTGTAAGGATGGGGGCGACGCAAGTTCCTTTTTTAAGGCCAACAGGATTGGTGACAGCAGCATCACTACCTCTGTCAGCCCAGTACTGGAAGTGGCAAGGAGAGGAGGGGAGAGCCGGGAGGAGGTGTGGGCTGAGCTCTCTCCCTCTCCGCCTCATAAGCTTGCACCTAATGAAGGGAAGGTGGCCCAATTTGGCATCTTTGCCCTGGGCACTGGATGATCTTGTCCTCGCACAGCTTGGTCCCCCCATTTTAGTCACAGCTGCAGCCTTGAGGTTCCCCTGGCCTCTGGAGGTGCTATACTGTTTTCGGAGTGTCAGGGTGCTACATGTTGGTGAGTTAAAAACTGAGCATGAACTATTTCAGTCAATGCCCACCGCACAGATATGAACTAGCATTGTTTAAAAGAGTGACTAACCTGTGCACATGTGCTTTTGTACGTTAAGAGGCATAGGTGTGAAAGGGTCCTTGCAGTACTCTCTTCTGCAGTGGAGTTACTAAAGTTCCACTTTCCAAAACTGCCTCAGATTGTGCAGAAACACTGATAAGGAAACCAAGATGGTGGCTTGGACAATGGAATCAATGGCACAGGGTAAGGTGAGTTGAGTTTTAGCGATTCTAATGTTCTTGAGCTGCGGCATACACCTGTGATGGAATCATTGCTCTTTCTTGTGTGCTCAGATTGTTGATCTTTTATCACTTTTGAACAAAGGTTTATCCATAGACAGCCAGATTGCTTTTTATAATCTCCATTCTCTTCAATTTGTTTTGCTACATCCTTGTTACTAAAAACCAAAAACAAAAAACTGAATATCAATCCAGACAGGCCCACTTTTATTTGTCCATCCCTTTCTCCAAAGAACTGTACACTATGCGACCTTTCCTGACTATAAAAGCTTTTACAGATGAAAGGCAGGAACGGCCACAATGACATCTTCCTCAAGTAACAAAGACTGCACTCCTACGGGTCTGATTGTTCAGATTGTCCGTTCCAGCAAATAACTGTTCAACTTTGTGCATTTCTCAGTTATAAAATATAAGTTACATGAAAGGCCATACTTTTGAAGTACTTCAGCTATAAATATAATGATATATTTCAAGGTGTAAGAGTTATAAACTAATTTAATAACAGTCTTATTTTCATTATGTGTCATACTCACAAGCAGTAAGTGTTACTGTGGATGTAAAGAGCCTTTTAAATGGAATTGATAATGATAAAAAATCAGGTCAAGTCAAGCTTTATTGTCAGTTCTTCCACATGTACAGTACATACATACAGGGAACTGAAATTGCATTTCTCTCGGATCCATGGTGCTAACAGGTAGTTCTAACAGTGGAGCCTAAGATCTAAATCACATAAATATAAAAATATAAAATACACTATATAATTCAACTATACAACTATACTATATATATTTATATATCTCCTGCCATGCTCGCAGGCAAAGGTGAACACGCGTGTCCATCCCGCATGAACGCAACCAGCGATCGTCCCACACATGTGAGGTATTACCACGAGCGTCAGATCATGGGCAGTAATTCTAGCATCAGACCTCCTGTGTAAGTCTAAAGTGGTAATCTGTAAAGGCTTTAAAAGTGTTGCCTATTGATAGTAAAATGTACATCGTTTGTCGCCGTTGCACAGGCATATGCAATTTTTTAAAATTATTTCTTTATTCAATTTTTCATCATTATACAAAATAGACATTTATCAAACCCAAACATTTACCTTAATTCCCCCATACATTTATACCTCCCTCCCGATCCCTATCCCCCCCCCCCTTCCTCTCCTGTTCTCCATCACAATGTGTTAGCCTTACCTCTTCTACTCCTCTCTATCTACCTCTCTCTTCCGCTCTATCAATCTTCATATATCTCTTTGTTTTCTTAAATTCTGTCCACACTGTCAATTTATTTATGAACCCCTCTATTTCCTCTTCCCCACAGCATCTCAGGTATTCCATTAAATGTGTCTCTTCTACTTTTTCAAGATCCAATGATAGATGTATGTAGAGTGCAGCACCCTAGAATACGGGATTACACTTTCTACTCTCCAGTGCACGCGACATACTCGAGAAGTGATTATATCATGGTTGAACTTTGTCCGTAAGTTCGGCCGAACCTGCCGAACCCGGACTTCCAGAGGTTCGATCAACTCCAATTAAGATGAACATTTGGGGGGGGGGGCAACTTTATCAGATCACGCCCCAGTGACTATGGAATTGAAGTTCCCGGTGGTCAGTATAGATCTAATGCATGGAGATTAAATGAAGAACTGATACAGTATAAAGAATTGGCAGATAAGATAAAAAAATAACTAGAGCAATATTTCATAATCAATGACTCCAGTGAGATATCGGAGGCCATGATATGGGAGGCTCATAAATCCTATATCTGGGGCATCCTGATATCCATAGGTGCCTGGAGGAAAAAGAAAGAACTCAAATATTGGAAGGCTAATTAAATAAATCCATGAATTAGAGCAATGGCATAAAGGTCCAGACTTTAGTAATAAAAAGGGAGGAATTAAAAGAACTAATAGAACAGGAGACCCTGTTGGGGAAATTGCATATTTCATATTCCTTATTAAGGCCTCACAAATATCTATTATAGCCTCTAATATCCTGGCCATTCTGGTTACCTTGCATGACTCAACTTATTTGAACTGCCTTATATGGGCAAGCTAGCCCCCTCAGGAATGTGAAGATAATATCCTTGCTTACCAGGGTGTTGGCTAGGGGTGGTCTTTTTCCTTATACAAGTTCTATATTACCACAGCCAAAGCCTATACGAGTTAGTCTCACCCAGAACGGCCATGAGGCCAGTGTCTGGTCCCAGTCACCTGTGCCATGTAAGGGACCCATGGAGGGAAACAGGCACATTTAGTTAAGTATTCTTCATATTTTCTTTATCTTTATATGTATCTGTCATTACTTGTAATAAATGTTATATTTTTAATTATTTGTGTGATCTCTCTTTGCACATATCGAACACAAACCCCAAAAAATATGGCAATAGAGACCCGAAAGTCCTTTAATAGAATCAAGAAAGAGAGATACCAACGGGGAAACAAAACTGGCAGATATTTAGCTAAAATATTGAAAAAGAAAAAATCTGCAAATTATATAGAAAAAATGCAAAACAAAATGGGAGAGATGGTATATACAACAACAGGAATAGCTGAGGTATTCCAAAAATACTATGGAAAACTTTATGCGGTAAAACAAAAAGAGAACCTAGAGCCTGAAAGGATAAGAAGAGGAAAAATAAAAGAATTTTTAAAAAATGCCAATCTATCCCAAAATCTCAGAACAGATGTTATTGGCTATGAAGGATCCCATTACAGAGGAGGAGATTAATGCAGCTTTAAAGTAGAGGCCCAGACGGGTTTACAACTTACTATTTTAAAAAGTTCAAAGAAATCTTAACCCCAAAACTACGTTCATATATGAATGGGATTGGAGGAGGCCATGAAATGCGAAGAGGTATATGCAATTTTAAAGCGGCTGAGGTGGGACAAATTTAGATGGGTGGGGCGCCTGTTTTTAGTTTTGCTAGGGCAGCACAAAACCAACATACACCACTGCCTCCACCATGCTTCACAGTTGCCTGCAGACACTCATTATTGTACCGCTCTCCAGCCCTTCACCAACAAACTGTCTCCTGCTACATCCAAACATATCACAATTTGACTCGCCAGTTCAGAGCACCTGCTGCTTTTTTTTTTTGCACCCCAGTTCCCATGTTTTCCTGTATAGTTGACCTTGTTTCCATGTCTTATGCTACTTAGCTATTCTCCTTCATACAGTGGGACCATGGAGAACGAAAGTAGCCACCCTCTAACAGGAAGTTAGATCACGGTAGTAAATAAAAAAGGGAGTCCAGAGATTTAGAGGAGGCTGAGAACAATAGAAGGAACCTTTTGAGACCTAAGAATTTATACTTGATTTTAGTTGTTTTAAAACAGAGTTTATTTAGTTTCACTCTAAATACAGAAAGAGCTAAGCCTCCATATTTCACCAGATAAAATGCTTTGTTAACAGTGACAGGTAATGCGAGGAGGAATAGATAACAAGAGAAAGTGCTATTTTATAACCGTCTCTCATACCATTCCATTTTATGCTGTATGGGCAGTATGAAAATGCAGTTACAGGAACGGAAAATCTCTGTTTACTAAATGTTACACTTTGTAACGGTGTCCTCTGCCAAAATCCCCGTGAGTAATTAGATTCTATATTTCACTGCAAAGTGATGGGAAGGAATAATGGGAGGCTACGAGTCATTTGCAAAACTGAAGTCATAATCCTGAGAGCATTGCGGTAGCTGGATGCATTCTGCTTGTTTGTTTGGCACACACCGGGTATATTTTTTACAAGCTGACCAGCATTATCATCCTGCCAAATATTCTTCGGAAGAGAACTATGGAGGAATTATACTCTGGGATTTTTAGAGCATTATGTACAAATTCATATTTGTGATCTACACAGAGTTTCAGCACGCCTGTCCACTTTTGCATGGGCACAATACCATACTATAACTGGCACTGTACATTCGGCTTTCTAAGTGGCCCTTCCTTACCTAAATGCATAAAGTGGATCTAGCATCA
Source organism: Glandirana rugosa (assembly GCA_018402905.1). Taxonomy (NCBI): domain Eukaryota; kingdom Metazoa; phylum Chordata; class Amphibia; order Anura; family Ranidae; genus Glandirana; species Glandirana rugosa. The sequence goes on from BLSH010019799.1 coordinate 72,898, forward strand.
TAATATTTTTGGACGTTAAATGCATACATACTATGCATACTAATATGTAGGTGTGACTCTTAAAAGTATTTTTTCAGGACATGAAGTTATGAGACTTGCATTGCAGCACATTTGAAAGGGTTTTTGGATAGTTAGTAGTTTAACCACTAGGTTGTGCTCTCTCCTATGATATAAATAGTGGGTTAAGTTGGAGAGAGAGGGAATTTGGGCAGAAAGTTTGAGAAGAGAGGAGGTAGACTAAGCTGGTCCCCCGTTGGACTAGAGAGGACCTTCCCGGAGAGATGTGGATAAAATAAAGCCAGCAGCTTGATCTTCTGTAGGGATGGGCTGTTCGTTTGTTTGGGTGATCCTGAACAATATGGGGTGTTTGCGGCAACATCGCACGCCCCATAATGTTTTCAAATGCCGGCGGAATGCCGCCCGCTGATTGGCCAAAGCATGCACATGACCTGCATGCTTTGGCCAATCAGCCTGCTGAGAGCTTTGATTGGCTAAAGGAAGGGTGCCTTTAGCCAATCACTGCACAGCAGTCTCAATCCACGCCCTACACTATATAAAGCCGCTTGTACAGTGGTTCTATGTAGTGTGTTGGCGTTGTTAGTGAGAGAGCGTAGGTTCCCGAATACAGGCAGTTTAGACAGCTAGCTTTTAAAAAGTGTTAAAAAAAAATAAAATAGATAACTAACTGGATAGATAGTTAGAAATCTAAAATATATCTGTCAGTTAGTGCAGACAGGTTAGTGTAGGGAAAATAAATAAAAATAAATAAATATATATATATATACACACATATATATATATATATATATACTGTCTAGTATATATATAAATATATACGCACAGTGTACTATATATCAGTGTACACTGTACATATGGTATACGTACCACACAGCGTATTGAGTGTGCACTATATATTTGTACATAAGGTATATATTCCACTTGACGTGGTGTATTAAAATATATACAGCCTGGTATATATATATATTTGTATATATATATATATATATATATACACACAGCGTATTGAGTGTGCACTATATATCTGTACATAAGGTATATAGTCCACTTGACGTGGTGTATTAAAATATATACAGCCTGGTATTTATCTACTGTATATACTCGAGTATAAGCCAAGTTTTTCAGCACATTTTTTGTGCTGAAAAAGACCCCCCTCGGCTTATACCCGAGTCAGTGTCTGTGGGTGATCAGTAGTTTCACATTAAACAGAGCCGTGGTGCTTCTAAAAGCCGTTCTGTGCTTGTAACTGTGACTAATCACATTGGAATGTAGAGAATGCTGAGAGAGGTGTCAGATTTTCAGCTTGAGATCAGCAGGTGGGCGGGACAAGCTGATGTTAGCTGTTCAGTCCCGCCCACCTCCTGGTCTCAGTGAAGAGCTGCAGCTCTCTCTCAGCATTCTCTACATTCCAATGTGATTAGTCACAGTTACAAGCACAGAACGGCTCTTAGAAGCAGCACAGCTCTGTTTAATGTGAAACTACCTTACTCATCCCTTATGTGTTCTGGCTACAGTCTCTGTGTCCTGGCTAAAATCCCTATGTCCTGGTTAATATCCCTGTGTCCTGGCTAATATCCCTGTGTCCTGGCTAAAATCCCTGTGTTCTGGCTCCCTGTCCCTGTGTTCTGGCTGCTGCATTTCCCACCCTGGGCTTATACGCGGGTCAATAAGTTTTCCCATATTTTTTGGGCAAAAGTAGGGGGTTGGCTTATACACGGGTCGACCTATACACGAGTATATACGGTATATATATATATATATATATATATATATATATATATATATATATATATATATACACACACACACAGCGTATTGAGTGTGCACTATATATATGTACATAAGGTATATAGTCCACTTGACGTGGTGTATTAAAATATATACAGCCTGGTATATATATATATATATACCCAGTGTATTGAGTGTGCACTATATATCTGTACATAAGGTATGTACAGTGGGGATCAAAAGTTTGGGCGCCCCAGGTAAAAATTTGTATTAATGTGCATAAAGAAGCTAAGGAAAGATGGAAAAATCTCCAAAATGCATCAAATTACAGATTAGACATTCTTATAAGATGTCAACAAAAGTTTGATTTTATTTCCATCATTGACACTTTCAAAATTACAGAAAACAAAAAAATGGCGTCTTCAAAAGTTTGGGCACCCTGCAGAATTTATAGCATGCACTGCCCCATTTGCAAGGCTGAGACCTGCCAGTGTCATGGATTGTTCTCAATCATCGTCTGGGAAGACCAGGTGATGTCAATCTCAAAGGTTTTAAATGCCCAGACTCATCTGACCTTGCCCCAACAATCAGCACCATGGGATCTTCTAAGCAGTTGTCTAGAAACCTGAAACTGAAAATAGTTGACGCTCACAAAGCTGGAGAAGGCTATAAGAAGATAGCAAAGCGTTTTCAGATGTCAATATCCTCTGTTCGGAATGTAATTGAGAAATAGCAGTCATCAGGAACAGTGGAAGTTAAAGCAAGATCTGGAAGACCAAGAAAAATATCAGACAGAACAGCTCGCAGGATTGTGAGAAAAACAATTCAAAACCCACGTTTGACTGCACGATAGCTCCAGAAAGATCTGACAGACACTGGAGTTGTGGTACACTATTCCACTATAAAGAGATACTTGTACAAAATATGGTCTTCATGGAAGAGTCATCAGAAGAAAACCTTGTCTACATCCTCACCACAAAAATCAGCGTTTGAACTTTGCAAATGAACATATAGACAAGCCTGATGCATTTTGGAAACAAGTTCTGTGGACCGATGAGGTTAAAATTGAACTTTTTGGCCGGAATGAGCAAAGGTACGTTTGGAGAAGAAGGGGCACAGAATTTAATGAAAAGAACCTCTGTCCAACTGTTAAGCATGGGGGTGGATCAATCATGCTTTGGGGTTGTATTGCAGCCAGTGGCACAGGGAACATCTCACGAGTAGAAGGAAAAATGGATTCAATAAAATTTCAGCAAATTTTGGATGGTAACTTGATGCCATCTGTGAAAAAGCTGAAGTTAAAGAGAGGATGGCTTCTACAAATGGATAATGATCCTAAACACACCTCGAAATCCACGGGGGATTACATCAAGAGGTGTAAACTGAAG
>BLSH010019799.1:91792-108274 GCA_018402905.1 Glandirana rugosa
ATGTAATATCCGATACTAATTCCAATGTACGACTTTGTACATTCGGGATATAATAAAACATGGTGTGGACCTAAGTATTTACATAAATAACGTCTTCTAATCCCTACCCGGCTTGTGGGGGGCCAAGCCAAGTGTGGTCTTGTACAAACCCGCTTGTAGGCTTGTGGTGATTTCAGATACGTTGCGCTTGTACTTTTTAGTTTTCACGAGTAAAATTTCCGAATATACGTTACAACGGGATTTTTCACATACCCCTGGGCTCAGGACGGGATCCCCTGTACATAGTTACTTTTTTTTTCAAAATTTTATCTATTAAAAAAGTCCTCGTCACTAAAATTATTAAGGATTTCACTTTTTTTTCAGTGTACCATGACTGAGTAATTGTCATTTAAAGTGTGAGAGTGCTGAAAGCTGAAAATTGGTCTGGTAAGGAAGGGGGTGTAAGTGTCCTGTATGGAAGCGGTTAAAGGAATTTTTCTTTTTTTTTTTCACTTTAGGAATTATTAAAATCACTGCTCCTGAAAAAATTATCTATTTTAAAACTTTTTTTTTCATTGATACATGTCCCCTAGGGCAGGACTCGGGTCCCCATACACTTTTTAGGGCAACATTGCATATAAGCCTTTAAAATGAGCACTTTTGATTTTTCATGTTCGCGTTGCATAGACTTTAGTGGTGTTCGGATGTTCGCCCAAACATGTTCTGGTGTGAACCGAACCGGGGGGTGTTCGGCCCATCCCTAATCTTCTGCAATAAATACATTTATGAATCCAGGTGTGGTACAAAATAATATAGGGCTTACATGTTTCAGCATGTAACCTTAATCATAGCCTATAATGTAATTAAGGCTACACGCTGAAACATGTAAGCCCTATATTATTTTGTACCACACCTGGATTAATAAATGCATTCACTGCGGGAGATCGAGCTGCCGGCTTTCTTTTATCTATATGTTTGCTTGGGTGTTAGGAGGACACTACAGGCCAGGGCACTGACTGCTCACCACCTTGGGGAATTACTATAGGTGTTTTCCACTATATTTATTTCTGGAGAGATGTATCCATTCCATAAAGTGGTATACGCTGGCTGGAGGTTACTTGGAGAGGTCCTGGTACCCTAGATAGAACTAGTACTGGGGACAGGACAAAAGATGGCCAACATGGGGAAAGCGCTGACAACTGCTGCTGGGAATCGGTGAGAAGATGTATGCCCTGACTTTATGAGAGTAAAGCATTGAAAATTGACTGGATTGTCTCTGTTTTTGGTGTGTGGCCCGTTTCTGGGACTGGCACTGGCTCAACCAGGAAGGAAGCGAGTAAGGCTGGGTTCACACCTATGCGAATTGGATGCGGCTTAAACCGCATCCAATTCGTAGGACACTTGAAAACACATTGTTTTCAATGTGTCCGGTTCACATATGTGCGGTGCGGTGCGAAAAAATGTGTGCCTTTTCTGTGCAGTGCGGTGCGAATTCCCAGCTCGTTGAGTTCAATGGGAGCGCAGCTAACACGGAGATGCACTCCACACTGAGCGGGGATATTTCCCCTGCTCGTGGCTCCTCCCCCATCTCTCCCCCCCGCAGCTGCTGCGCTGTGGGAACGGACAGGAGCCGCCAAACGGTGGCTCCGCCCCTTCCCAGCAGCGGACTGGTGTGAATCCCGCCTGAGTGTCCTGTCAAGGTGTTGTGCATGTGATGGTGAATTCAATTGTAAACTTTATGCTCCCTCAGGGAGAAGGGGCTCACACTATTGAAGAAGTTTGGCAAGATGGTTATTAGTAGTTCCCAGTGATGCAATACTGTAACAAGGTTTTCTTGGACCTACCTACATATTTGTGGTGGGAATGGGCCCATTAGAGTTGCCACCTCATCCCTTTAAACCCAAACATGTATAAATTGCACAGGTTCTGAGGCCGATTAAGGTGGTAATTAAACTCACTTGGTGCCTTATCTGCATTAAATTAGCCTCAGAACAACCTGTGTAATTCATGTGTTCGGGTTTAAAGGGATGAGTGGCAACCCTAGGGCCCATAAACCAGTAATTTATAAATGTGTAACATTCTCTAATCTAATATATTATCCACCTAGCATCATTCTAAAGAATTATATGAAAAGTATGTAGCCACCAGTGGCAGCTGGTGCTCAAATTTTTTTTTTTGGGGGGGCGCAAAAAAACTGAAAAATTAACCTATTAGTAATGCAGGGTTGTAAATAGCAATTTATCAGGTGATTATGTATCATTACTGCTGGATAAAACTGTGCGCGTCATACAGTATGCAGCCTCACTGTGCCCATCATATGCAACCTCACTATCCCCTTCAAATGCAGCCTCACTGCGCCCATCACAGTAGGCCAATCATATCCACATTTCAAGTAAAAGAGTGCTCTTTAAATCAGGCACTCCCAGCAGAGTCCCCCTTTACATCAGCTGTTACCATCAGAGTCCCCCTTCATATCAGGTGTCGCCAGCAGAGTCCCCCTTTATATCAGGTGTCACCAGCAGAGTCCCCCTTTATATCAGGTGTCACCAGCAGAGTCCCCTTTATAACAGGTGTCACCATCAGAGTCCCCCTTTATATCAGGTGTCCCCATCAGAATCCCCCTTTATATCAGGTGTCACCAGCAGAGTCCCCCTTTATATAGTTACATAGTTACATAGTTAGTCAGGTTGAAAAAAGACACAAGTCCATCCAGTTCAACCAAAAGAAAAAAAAAAACATATATATATATATATATATATATATATATATACATACATATATACATACACATACACATACAACCAAATAATCCCATATACAATCCTTCACCCACAGTTGATCCAGAGGAAGGCAAAAACCCCAGCAAAGCAATGATCCAATTTGCTATAATGGGGGAAAAAATTCCTTCCTGATTCCCCGAGAGGCAATCGGATTCACCCTGGATCAACTTTACCTAAAAATGTTAGTACCCAGTTATATTATTTACATTAAGGAAAGAATCCAGGACTTTTTTTAAAGCAATCAACCGTGCTGGCCAAAACCACCTCTGGAGGGAGTCTATTCCACATTGTCACAGCTCTTACTGTGAAGAAACCTTTCCGTATTTGTAGATGAAATCTTTTTTCCTCTAGACGTAAAGAGTGCCCCCTTGTCCTTTGTGATGACCTTAAAGTAAATAACTCCACACCAAGTTCACTATATGGACCACTTATATACTTGTACATGTTGATCATATCCCCCCTTAATCTCCTCTTCTCAAGAGAGAATAAATGTAGATCCTCTAATCTTTCCTCATAGCTGGGCTCCTCCATGCCTCTTATTAGTTTGGTTGCCCTTCTCTGCACTTTGCCCATTTCCCCGATATCCTTTTTGAGAACTGGTGCCCAAAACTGAACTGCATATTCCAGATGAGGTCTTACTAATGATTTGTACAGGGGGGCAAAATGATGTCTCTATCTCTGGAGTCCATACTTCTCTTAATACAAGAAAGGATTTTGCTTGCTTTGGAAACTGCAGCTTGGCATTGCATGCCATTATTAAGCTTATGATCTACCAAAACGCCCAGATCCTTCTCCACTATGGATTCCCCCAGTTGTACTCCCCCCTAGTATGTACAATGCATGCATATTCTTAGCCCCTAAGTGCATAACTTTACATTTATCAACATTAAACCTCATTTGCCACACAGTCGCCCAATTAGACAGTGCATTGAGGTCGGCTTGTAAGTTGGAGACATCCTGCAAGGAAGTTATTCCCCTGCATAGCTTGGTGTCATCTGCAAACACTGAAATGGTACTTTTAATCCCAGACCCTATATCATTTATAAATAAATTGAAAAGCAAGGGTCCCAACACTCAACCTTAGGGTACACCACTGATAACCTTAGACCATTCAGAATAAGAATCATTAACCACTACTCTCTGAATTCGGTTTTTTAGACAGTTTTCTATCCATTTACAAATTGATCTTTCCAAGCCTGTAGACTTTACCTTACACATTAGCCGTGTGTGGGGAACGGTGTCAAACGTTTTTGAAAAATGCAAGTATACCTCGTCCACAGCCACCCCTCTGTCTAAGGTTTTACTTACCTCCTCATAAAAAGAAATCAGGTTTGTTTGACAACTTCTGTCTTTCATGAATCCATGCTGTCTGTTGCTTAAAATATTTTTATCCAACAAGAACTCATCGATGTGGTCTTTTATTAAACTCTCCAGTATCTTCCCAGCTATAGAAGTTAAACTAGCAGGTCTATAGTTACTTGGTAAAGACTTTGATCCCTTTTTAAATATGGGCACCACATTGGCCCTACGCCAATCCAGTGGTACTATTCCAGTCATTAAGGAGTCCCTAAAAATGAGATACAATGGCTTTGAAATGACAGAGCTCAATTCCTTTAGGATCCGTGGATGGATGCCATCTGGTCCAGGTGTTTTATCTACCTTTATTCTGTCTAAATACTTCTGGACCATTTCACTTTTGAGCCATTGTGGATCATTTGGGACTGTTTATAGGCATCCCCATCAGAGTCCCCCCTTTATATCAGGTGTCACCATTAGAGTCCCCTTTATATCAGGCATCCCCATCAGAGTCCCCCCTCTATATCAGGTGTCACCAGCAGAGTCCCCCTTTATATCAGGTGTCACCAGCAGAGTCCCCTTTATATCAGGCGTTCCCATCAGAGTCCCCCTTTATATCAGGCGTTCCCATCAGAGTCCCCCTTTATATCAGGCGTCACCAGCAGAGCCCCCCTTTATATCAGGCATCCCAATCAGAGCCCCCCTTTAAATCAGGTGTCAACAGCAGAGTCCCCTTTATATCAGGTGTCAGCAGCAGAGCCCCCCTTTATGTCAGGTGTCACCAGCATGGTCCCCCTTTATATCAGGTGTCACCAGCAGAGTCCCCCTTTATATCAGGTGTCCCCATCAGAGTCCCCCTTTATAGCAGGCATCCCCATCAGCATCCCCCTTTATATCAGGCATCCCCATCAAAGTCACCCTTTACATCTGTTGTCAGTGTCACCCATCCCTCTCCTCCCCCTCATATTCACAGCTCTCACAGCATCCATCTTCGGACCGGCCAGAAACCAGAAGAGACAGCACGGGACCCGCCAATCACTATCCACAACAGCAGGGTACAGTGGAGTGTGGGAGTGTTCAGAGCTCTGTGCCCCCAATGACTTTCTATGGGAAGTCAATAGAGCTTCTTGTTTGCAATCACTCGATTGCAAACACGTCATACTCCCTATAGCAACTGTGTGTCCGGCGCCCTGCACACACTTAAAGAGCCATTATTATTTTATTTTTTTTCAGTGATTGCAGCATGTCATGCTTCCCATACACCTGTGTGTCCAGTGTCCCACATACACTTAAAGGGCCAGTATTTTTTTTTATGAGTAGCATAAGCAGCAGTAGCATTGGGGGACAGTGCCCCTGTGCTCCCTATGGGGGGTAGCCACCCTGTATTTTAGTGGGTGTCTAAATTTATTTTTCTAGGTACTAGTATACCTGGGACAATTGCTTGTTTCTCATTTGGTTTCTCACCTGTGTTTTAGAAATGTTCCAGTACCCTACTTTTACCGCGTAATAGTTGTAGGACAAATGTAATTCTTGTTCTTTTGAGCATTTGTATCCTCTCTGGCTCCCACTCGCTTAGGGACTGGCCTGCTGAGCTCTCTCTCCCCCAGTTGCAGCCTGGAGAGGACGTGTGTAGTCTTGTGCTGTATAAGCCTGAATCCTACGGGGACTTCAGAGTCACATTGTTACACAATCCTATACCTACAGTTGATGCAGAGGAAGGTAAGAGAACCCCAGCAAAGCATGATCCAATTTTCTCCAGCAGGGGGAAAAAAATTCCAAGAGGCAATCAGATATTCCCTGAATAAACTTTACCTATACATTTTAGTAGCCAGTTATATTTTGTATATTTAGGAAAGAATCCAGCCTTTTTTAAAGCAATCTACTGAGCTGGCCAGAACCACCTCTTGAGGAAGTCTATTCCACATTTTCACAGCTCTTACTGTGAAGAAACCTTTCCGTATTTGGAGATAAAATATCTTTTCATCCAGGCGATGCCCGCTTGTCCTCTGTGATGACCTTAAAGTGAATAACTCAACACCACGTTCACTATGTGGACCAATTATGTATTATACATGATCAGAGAATAAATTCAGTTCCTCTAATCTTTCCCCATAGCCAAGCTCCTCCATGCCTCTTATCAGTTTGGTTGCCCTTCTCTGCACTTTCTCTAGTTCCCCAATATCTTTTATGTGAACTGGTGCCCAAAACCGAGCTGGATATTCCAGATGAGGTCTCACTAATGATTTGTACAGGGGGGCAAAATTATGTCTCTATCTCTGGAGTCCATACCTCTCTTAATACAAGAAAAGATTTGACTTACTTTGGAAACCGCAGCTTGGCATTGCATGCTATTATTAAGCTTATAACCTATCAGAACCACCAGATACTTCTCCACCAAGAAAAGACCAGCTAAAAGACTCTATTCAGAGAGTAGTGGTTAATGATTCACATTCTGAATGGTCTAAGGCATGGGTGCTCAACCTGTGGCCTTCCAGCTGTGGGCCGTTGTGGAACTATAAGTCCCATCATGCCTCTGCCTCTGGGAGTCATTATTGTAACTTTCAGCCATTCAATGGCTCATGGGACTTGTAGTTCTGCAACAGCTGGAGGGCCACAGGTTGAGCACCCATGGTCTAAGGTTTTTAGTGGTGTACCCCAAGGCTCAGTGTTGGGACACCAAGCTATGCAGTGGAATAACATCCTTACAGTATGTCTCCAACTTTCAAGCCAACCTCAATGCACTGTTTAATTGGGCAACTACGTGGCAAATTACATTTAATATTGATAAATGTAAAGTTTGCACCTGGGGGCTAAGAATATGCATAAATCATATATACTAGGAGGAGAACAGCTGAGGGGGTCAATGGTGGAGTAGCACGGAAACATTTAGGCTGCCCTGCCTGGTCAAGGAAGGTATGCTTCCAAGGTGGAAGCCTGCTGGAGGGGGATTGGTTTCTGCCCTCAGAGAGCTGTGGCACTCCCTTGGACTAATGGAGTCTGGAAACCTTCTTGCTACTCATGACCTAACCCTAATCTTCTTTCCCTTTGAAGTTGAAGCAAGAAAACTACAAAAGATTAAAGTAACTATCTTCCTTCCTTGTTGTGTGATGCTCCACTGTGGCCATTGATTCACCCTAAAATGCTGGCCTCTCCCTGCTGGAGGCTATTGTGCTCCTTTATTCCCTTGCAGGAGGGCACCAAGGTACAGCAAAGACGAAGTACATCTACTGGATTATATATGGGATGACAACAAGAGTAAAGGGTTCCAGAGTATAGAAAATCCGGAGAACATACTGCTCCCAAAACAGCCACTGTCCCATGTGTCGCAGTGTTGCCAACCGTCCGTAAATTTACGGACAGCCAGTAAAAACAGGGCAGTTTTTTGGTGTCCGTAAAAGTCAGTAGCAGCCAAAACGTGCCAGTAAAAATGGCGGCCATCGGCTCCGGTCAGACCTGCGTATGTGCAATTACGGAAATCCCCAAGCAGCGAGTGAGAAGATCCGATCCTGACCCTGAGACGAGTTGGACGCCCACTCCTCCTGCTGCCAGCTAGTGCCTCTGCCCAGCCCATCCACCCTCAAATGAGGTTACTACATTTTCCTGCCACACCACCGCCAGCCAGCACCTGACCGCAGCAGACGCTCTGGATGGATGGATCCTCCTGATTCCTGCCTGCCTCCCTGCTCTGGCTGACCCTGCAGCCCTCCTGGTGACAGTGGTGAGTGCAGTGCGCTTCCTCTTCAAGCCAGCCCAAAAGAGTCGGGACAGTGAGTGTGTGACTGTTTGACACACTCACTGTCTCTGCTCACTTTAACAGACAGCCACGAGCCAGGCTGCAGGAGTCTCTCTCTCTCTCAGTGTGAGTGTGCACTGGATAAGTGGCAGGAGGTAATGGAAGGATGGTGTAATGGAAACAGGAGGTGATGGGGATGGTGTGATGGAGATGGAAGGATGGTGACAGGAAGTGATGGGATTGTGTGATGGAGACAAGAGGTGATGGAGGGATGGAAACGGGGGGATGGTGTGATGGAGATGAGGGGTGATGGAGGGATGGAGACTGGAGGGATAAAACAGGAGGTGATGGAGACAGGAAGTCTTTAGTAGTGGGGACATAAATTCTGGTGATCCTAGTGGCTACCAGGGATTTCACCTCACTTTCTGTGGTGGTTATGGAACAGAAATTAAGGGGGAATCTCTACAATTTACTTGCTAGTAGCCTAAATACTGAAATTTGCACTGAAAACTGTAATTTTGTAACTTTGTAAAATGCCAGTAAAAACTTGGCTGTGCCAGTAAATTTTGGGTGTTGTGCCAGTAAATTTCAATCTGGTAGGTTGGCAACACTGATGTGTCGCTCCAGAACCATTTCTGAAGAGTAAAGACAGGTAATTCAGACGTGCAGTAATCATGCTGCTGCAGTCTTCTAGAGCCTGAGAAGACCCGGAACAGCCAATATGCATTGTCTGTGTCGCCCAAGCAGTGACATTGGCACCATAAAAAATACCCCTTCTGGTGTGTAATGATGAAAAAAGACACCATCATGTGACCGGTGGATTTAGGTGACTATTCGTTTTTTTAATTACTCTGGGAATTAGCTAGTGGGATTGGGGGTTGTTTGTAAAGGGAGTTCACCTGCCATAGCTGAACTTTAAAGCATCAGTAAACCCATCTCTGAAAAAAAAAATAAGTCTCTACAACAAATGTGCCTGTCAATGTGTGCCTTTTATTTTTTATACATTTAATGTCCATTGAAATACTGGTTGCTCCTTTCTGCCAGTAACGTCCGCCTGCTTATTGTCAGTGGCAATGATTTATAGCCTCTACAAAATTTTGCCACCTCCTGTATGCATGATCCACGTGTCTACTGCTTGATCCGCTCTCTGAACAGTTTGGGTGGTGTGCAGGACCTCTGCTTTGCATTGCCATTGCTTTTGGTCATGCTCTGGGTATTTAAGGCACTCATAACCTTACCACTAATTGACAGCTTCTGCCAAGGGACTTCTGCAGTTTCCACCCCCAACTTTCCAAGCAGGGGTGAGAAGAGTGGAGAGAGGAGTCATAAACGTAAAAAGCGTAAATGCGTTTTATTGGGAGTTTATGTTATAGACCAACACAAAGTGGAACATAACTGTAATTGGAAGGAAAATGATAAATGGTTTTCAACATTTTTTACAAATAAATATGTGAAAAGTGTGGTGTGCATTTGTATTCAGCCCCCTTTACTCTGATAGCCCTAACTAAAATCTAGTGGAACCAATTGCATTCAGAAGTCACCTAATTAGAAATTGAGTCCACCTGTGTGTAATTTAATCTCAGTATAAATACAGCTGTTCTGCAAAGCCCTCAGAGGTTTGTTAGAGAACCTTTGTGAACAAGCAGCATCATGAAGGCCAAAGAAACACCAGACAGCTCATGGATAAAGTTGCAGAGTTTAAAGCAGGGTTAGGTAATAATAAAATATCTCAAGCTTTGAACATTTTACGGAGCACTGTTCAGTCCAACATCCGCAAATGGAATGGAGTATGGCACAACTTCAAACCTACCAAGACATGGTCATCCACCTAAACTGCCAGACCGGGCAAGGAGAGCATTAAACAGAAAAGTAGGCTAGAGGCCCATGGTAACTCTGGAGGAGCTGCAGAGATCCACAGCTCAGGTGAGAGAATCTGTCCACAGGACACCTATTAGTCGTGCCCTCTACAAATCTGGCCTTTATGGAAGAGTGGCAAAAAGAAATCCATTGTTGAAAGAAAGCCATAAGAATTCTCATTTGCAGTTTGCGAGAAGCCATGTGGAAGAAGGTGCTCTGGTCAGATGAGACCAAAATTTAACTTTGTGGCCTAAAAGCAAAACACCCAGTCACAGTCCAAACCTAAATCCAATTGAAAATCTGTGGCAAGACTTGAAAATTGCTGTTCAGAAACGCTCCCGACCCAATCTGGCAGAGCTTGAGCTATTTTGCAAAGAAGAATGGCCAAAAAGTCACTCTCAAGATGAGCAAAGCTGGTAGAGACTTCATTTTACATTTTTCATTTTACGTTACATTTGTTGTCTAAGATCATTCACCATTGTCAGGTGACAAATCCATTGATTTTTACAACTAATCCCTATGGTCTACATCAGGGTTTCTCAACCAGGGTTCCATGGAACCCTAGGGTTCCTTTAGAGGTTGCTACTGTTAGGGGTTCCTTGAGCAATGGTCAATTTTTACCTCTCAGATAAATTCCCAATGAAACCATTGATCTTTTTAGCTATGAGTAAGGGGTAATTCTTCCCAATGACCACAAGTGTAAGGAGCATTCTTCCCATTGACCATCACACTAATGTATCATGAGTTGTAGATTTTTAATTTTTAGCAGGGGTTCCCCGAGACCAGAGAATTATTTCAAGGGTTCCTCTGTGTTGAAAAGGTTGAGAAAGGCTGCTCTACATCTACCACACAGCAAACATAGACCTTAGCCTAAATTCTTCATTTCTATTTGCCTGATGACTCAAAGTAAAAAAGAATATTTCTTTAATAACCAGTCAGCAACACAACTTCTCAAAATGTTAAACCGTCAACTAGCTTTTAATACAGATATCAGCCCTACTTTTACTCAGAGAACAATTTGTTCCTGGATTGCAGTTATCATAGTTACTTGGGATCATCATGCCTCATTTTGTTTCATTATTTGGAAACAATTTTTATAGGACCGAGGAAGGAACATTCAGTGCAGAAATTACAGCTTAAGGTTAGGAGAGTTGGATAAGAAATAGTCAGACATGATTGGCATCACCAAAAACAACCATTTGCAAAGCACTAAAGCGGCAATTTTAGCATTGCACTTCCCATACCTAGTAAAGGAATAAAAATGTACAGCAATAAAAAGTTTGACTTAGAAATATGTAGTTTTATAGCACTGGAAGGATGCATCTTCAGAAATGTTTTTTTAAACCACTCTAACCTAAACGAGAAAAAATGTGCCAGTGCTATTGTGTTTAGGGTATGAGCAGAATTGTAGATACCATTGCAGGTTTCAATTGTAAGAACGATTTGATCTGCCGGTAGAGAAACAAGTTATTTGTTAATTAATTTATGTATCTGTATATTATTATTATTATTCAGGATTTATAGAGCACCAACAGTTTGGGCAGTGCTTTTCAGTATAAAGAGAGACAGTACAGGCATGTTGAGGATGAAAGTAAAACCAAAGACAAAATAGTTTTTTAGTTTTGTATAGAGTGGGGAGGGATTAGAACATCTCTATGTTTGTATTGCTGTCTGTGCCCCTGTTAGGGAAATCCACCCTCTCTATGTGACCTGTTTACTATTATCATTAAAAGAGTACAAGAAAATCCCAAATATTGGGTTGTCCCCAGGGGACAATCTTCCAATAGGGACATAGATGGCGAAAAAAAAAAAAATCTGACAGGGGTTATAGCCCTCCCTTACTCTATCCAAAATGAAAAAAAAAAAAGATTTGCCTATAGTTCCACTATAAGCCTAATACACACGGGCCGAATGTCAGGCAGCATCGGCCAGTTCAATAGAAACTGGTTGACATTCGGCCCGTGTTTACTGCAGCCAGTCTATCATTAGGCCGGTTTTTGTCAAAGGGGCAAGACCGAAAAAGTTCTGCTGATCGGCTCCCAATCAGAGCTGAGAGTGCTGACCAGAGTGTTCTGGAGGGGTAGCCGCCCCCCTGTCAGGACACAATAGCACAGCAGGGGAGATCACTGTACTAACATCTGATTGCTAGTACAGTGGCTCCACCTTTGCTGTCAGCAGGGCTGAATGAAAAAAAAAAATACTAGTGTGTACTAGGCTTTAAGAGGACTCTGCTCATGGGAGCTTACAATCTAAAAGGAGGGGCAAGTGGTGCAAAAGGTAATAACTATGGAGGGGTGAGCTGATGCAGAAGGTAGAAGTACATTTTTCGATGGAGGAGAGATAGTGTCACATACCTGTATGAGAAGTTCAATATAATAGGGGTGGCCTCTTGCACTATTCCCATCTGAGCACCCTTGAGGGTGCAGGTGCCAGGAAGATGGAACTATAGCCTGGAACATGAACACAGGTAGGCAGCAGACATAAACAGGCATGAGGAACCACAGGCAGGTCAGATGAAAACTGGGTCAATAACAGAGTCAAGCAGGATTCAGGATCTAGGATAACAGATACTCAGATGAAGATGACAGACCATCCAGCAATGATCCTATGCAAGGCTTAGTTTGAAATAGTACACCAGGTGCTAATATCAGTGGTGAGCTTAGGTCCCATGTTTGAAAATATCTGCGCATTTCTGTGGAAGAACACGAGCCCTACGACTGCCATAATCTCTCTGATGGCTCAAGTGGTGTTCCTGACAGATAGGCTTCCCTGAGGAGATGAGTTTTCAGGGATTGCCCAAAGGCAGACAGAGTAGGAGATAGCTGGACAGATTTGGATAGGAAGTTCAAGAGAATGGGAGAGGCTCTACAGAAGTCCTGGAGGCGAGCATGTGAGGAGGATACTAGGGAACTAAAGAACAGGAGGTCTTGGGAGGAGCAAAGTGGGTGGTTTTAAAAGTAAATAGTAAATTTAAAAAATAACAAACACCCCTTAGTTTTACTTTAGCAGAAATATGCCAGGTGAGCGTACTGTATCTAAAAAATGGTATATTTCTGTACTGCATAGGTTTAATTTTGGCGGCTCTTTGGAATCTTCATCGAGCGATTGACCTTTGTGTAGGATAAGAAATGAAACACTGCATCAAAAAAAGGTGGAAAAAGGCTTGAACCTCTAGGTTTGTGACATCATTAGAGTAAATGATCTCAGGTTTCCAATCGATGAGAATGGATCATGAAGGGGTTTGAAGGTGCCTTGCCTTAAAAAAAAAGTACATTAATCTTAGTGACAACGTCTGCTTTTCTCAAGAAACACCTAATCTTGTGAACTTTTTCCCGATCAAAAGACTTTTCAAAGGACCATAGAAGACCTGTAGAGATGTAGAAAGCTGTAAAAGGCTGCAGAAGAATTTTCAAAGATCTGAACTTTCATCAGTCGACCGTATAATAAATTGTAATGAAAGACATATAGTACTATTGCTACTCTGCCCAGGACTGGGCATCCTGCAAAAATCATAATAACGGTGCAGCAAGCAGCACTTAAAGAGTCAAAGACTAAAATGTTTTTAAGATCCTCGACTATGGTTGGGAGTCAAAATGGAAAATCATTATCAGAATGCAATAACACTTAAGCCCCGTACACACGGGTGCGATGGTCATACAACCGGATGTCCAAAATCGCATGTTGGCTGTTGTGTCTCGTGTACTGACGTGCATTATGACGTGCATTATACGTGTTACGAGCGTATAACGAGGAAGTTCAGGTGAATGTGATTTGTGAATTAGGAACGTAGGTTTCCCAGAGCGGACACTTCTGGGCTTTCCTGACTTCTGAGCATGCGTTATTTTGCATGTACAACTTTGATGGACCAACTTCTCTGTACACACGGTACAATGGTCGTACAACCGCTTGTTATACAACCAAAGTTTTCTAGTCTGCTCATCCAACTTAGGTTGTACAACTGTTGTATGACGTCTG
Source organism: Glandirana rugosa (assembly GCA_018402905.1). Classification (NCBI taxonomy): domain Eukaryota; kingdom Metazoa; phylum Chordata; class Amphibia; order Anura; family Ranidae; genus Glandirana; species Glandirana rugosa. The sequence continues at coordinate 105,413 of BLSH010019799.1, forward strand.
TTGTAATCTCTCGTACTAACGGTCCGATGATTGTGCAAAAAGCTGGTTGTACGATCGTTGTTGTACAACCGTTGTACCATGTGTACAGGACTTAAGAAAGAAAAAATGTACCACATCAAATCCTTGTGCAAAAGGGGTTGATTCACTAAAACTGGAGTGGATGAACGTAGTGTTTTTATGTGTTATACTAATAAATATCTGCTCATGTATATATTTTTTCTTGTAGAAACATTGTACGCTGAAATAGTCCTTTTTGAAGAAGCGGATCGCCACAAAACATGTAATAGCCCATGTTGGATTTATGTCAGTACCCCTCTTCTTGGGGGGGCACAAATATGACTTTCCAGCAATCAAGTTCAGCTTAGCCAATTGTATACATATGTGCTTTCTGTGTAATCAACTGTTTCCGACCCTAGAGGAGGTACATGTTTTTAAGAGATGATTTAATAAAAACGTATATATTTTTGTAAATTTTGCTATCTGTCTATTACATACCATGAAAGTCCTCAGTTGCCTTCAGTTCTGGTCCTTCTCTTATACTAAAACTGGAGAGTGAAAAATCTGGTGCAACTGTGTTTGGTAGCCAATCAGCGTCTAACCTCAGCTTGGTCAATTAAAGCGGAGGTCTGCCGCCTGCCGCCGCTCCTTTAAAAATTAAAAGTCAGCAGCTACACATACAGTAGCTGCTGACTTTTAACTTTAGGACACTTACCTGTCCTGGAGTCTAGCAAAGTCGGCACCGCCCACCAATCTTTGGATCGGTGGACGAGTACGGCCGCCGCCATTGAGACTAAGGGAACCCGGACGTGTAACCACGGCTGGGCCCCTACTGCGCATTCGCGAGTCGCCACTGCAATTTTTCATTGGCGGCATCGGAGGAGGAGGAGGGAGCCTGGCTGCTGATGGCTGTGGAAAATGACACCTGTCCCCCTCGCCCCCGAAAGGTGCCAAATGTGACACCTGAGGGGGGGAGGAATCCGACCAGTGGAAGTTCCACTTTTGGGTGGAACTCCGCTTTAAGCTTGGACAAAATAAAAAACAGAAACTGAATGGTTTCTATACAGAGATGCACCAGATTTGGCACTGTCCAGTTTTAGTAAATCAACCCCAAAGGGTAGATGAAGAAGGCATCATGCCTGTAAGCTGAAGCTTAGCTAAAAAAACTGTTTTCTCTGCTAATTTAGTTTAGTTATTTAACTATATTGAAGTGTGTCCCACAATGTGCAGGCTGTTGGATTCTGTAGAAATCTTTACTACAGGGATGCTTTGTCCTCTTCTTGCTGCTGAACTACCAGGGCTGTGGTCTTTGGGTCTCCGAGTTTAGCTGCACTACAAATAAACCAACAGGGATATATATCCTCCTGCCCTCTCCTCCATTCAGAAGTTTTTTCATTGATTACATTTCCTATGAATGGGGGAAAATCTGAACAGTCACAGGATTCTCTCCTTCATTTGTAGTTCATGTTGCAGGCAGTGCAACAACCAGTGAACCTTTCTTAATGAGGAAGAGGGGAGGGGGGGGCATGTCCTCCATCAGATCACCTTTACCACCACATGACAGGGTGGGCTGGAAGGCAGAAGGATTAAGGGATGGGTGGGGAATGATTTGAGGATATGACGTAGGGAGCAGGGAGGAGGTGGTCAGACCTTAAGGAAATCTTGAGGAAGAACAGACAGCGTGGTGAGCAATTTCGACCACCCGCACGCCATCTTGTTCGGTGTGTGAATATGGATATGATTAGTTGTACATAAGTTTGGTGAATTGTGGTACAGGAAGATAATGGGGGTCTGGTGGGGAATGTCGTACTTTTATCACAGTATTGGTGGGTCCTTGATGGTACCAAAAAAGTTAAATCATCTGTAATGTTTGGACGGCTGGTTTAACCTTAATGGTCACAAATGTGTATGATTATGTGGTGCTCATGAAGGACGTACTTACTAAGGTTTATTCCAGGTGAATGATGGTGTAAAATTACTAGTGTGTACCCACCAAGCTGGTTGTGAATGGTTGGTGGCCAGTACAGGTTTCCAACTCAATGTTACATTGGGTGGCACTGTCAAGGACCTGGTTTATTTGAATTCTTGTATGTTTTTTAAAGAATTGGTGTCAAAATGATGTTATTAATGTTAGTTTGTTATTTATTAAAAGCTGTGCCCATAATACTCCAACAAAAAATGACTTGTGTCATATTATATTATCTATGATATGTTTTATTTTTGATGTTCAGTATCACTCCACCCTTTCAGCCCTACCCGAGTCATGATTTCTACTTACTTCATTACAAGTTGTAGATTAAAAAAAATGTTTTTAACTAAATTTCAGCTTTAAAGCATTAAATCACTAAATCACTAAAAGGTCATAGACATTTTAACATGTCAACATTGAACTGAACTACACTATATTGTTAAAATTCATCTCAAAAGTGTTCTATCGGATTGAGATCAGGAGTCTGTGCAAGGGGGGGGGGGGGATTATGGTGTGGGGTTGTTTTTCAGGGGTTGGGCTTGGCCCCTTAGTTCCAGTGAAGGGAACTCTTAAGGCGTCAGCATACCAAGACATTTTGGACAATTGCAGGCTCCCAACTTTGTGGGAACAGTTTGGGGATGGCCCCTTCCTGTTTCAACAAGACTGTGCACCAATGCACAAAACAAGGTCCATAAAGATATGGATGAGAGATTTTAGGGTGGAGGAATTTGACTGGCCTGCACAGAATCCTGACCTTAACCCGATAGAACACATTTGGGATTAATTAGAGCGGAGACTGTGAGCCAGGATTTCTCGTCCAACATCAGTGGCTGACCTCACAAATGCACTTCTGGAAGAATGGTCAAACATTCCCATAGACACTCCTAAACCTTGTG
>BLSH010019799.1:108284-130096 GCA_018402905.1 Glandirana rugosa
CGTTCACCAATTATTCCGTACTCGTGTCAGTTATACATTAAATTTTTTGTCCCTCTCTGGTCGTTCGTTCGAATCAATTACACGTTCGACAGCTCAGTACCCGACGTTTTAATGGTAATTCGATTCCTGTTACCCAACACCACCCTTTTGTCGATTTATCACCGCAACTAACTGTCCCAACTGTTCCTGACCGGTTCATCGACGATGTAGTTGGTCAGGACATATTGTTCCAATAACAATATGTCCTGTCCTTATAAAAGCTGATCTGCTACTTGTGGTTCCACCACAATGTGGAAATTAGATGTGTAATTTATGCCCCTGGAATGCCTAAAGGTGCCCCTTGGATATTGGGCCTCTCTATTCCTGTCCTGTATAACAATAACCTTGTTATACAGGACTGGTTGATGTAGCAGCTACTTGGCCAGTCCTTGTCAACCCTGTCAATCAACGCCACTATTTAGCTGTTTTCCCACCACAACCCATTGTCCTTAGCTTAATGGTAATTTTGCAGCCCATGACTCGACAGCTTGCACATTAACTAAGCTTGCTTGCTGGTCTCTCCCTGTTTTTTAAATTACATATTGACTGTGCTCATGCCTTATTAACCACTTGCTGACTGCCTGCCGCAGCGTGACGGCGGCAAAGTGACTCGTTATCGCAAACTGCCGTCACCTGATGGCAGCCGCGATAACTAGCACTGTGTGTGCCGGGGGGGCCAGGGAGCAGGTAGGGTGGACTCGATCTCCGCCGGCTACCCGCGATGGCTCCCCTGCAGTGAAAGAATGGAGGTCCGTGTAAGTAAACACAGATCTTCGTTCTGACAGAGGGGGAAGGGCTGTGATCACAGGCTTCCTGTATATGGAAGCTGTGATCACTCCCCTCCCCCTGCCAGCCCAGCCCCCATACAGTTAGCACACACAGAGGGAACACAGTTAACCCTTAGAGCGCCCCCTCCAGGTTAACCCCTTCACTGCCAATGCCATTTACACAGTAATCAGTGCATTTTTATAGCACTGATCGCTGTATAAATGCCAATGGTCCCAAAAAACTGTCAAAATGGTCCAACATGTCCGCTGCAATATCGCAGTACCGCTAAAAAACGCAGATCGCCGCCATTACTAGTAAAAAATAAAAACCCCAGAAATGAATCATTTGTAAACGCGGCAACCTTTGCGCAAACCAATTAATAAACGCTGATTGTGATTTTTTTTTTACCAATAATATGAGGAAGAATAAAAATTGGCCAAAACCGATGAAAAAAATGTTTTTTTTTATTTTTTGGATTTGTATTTTAGCAAAAAGTAAGAAAAACTGTTTTTTTTTTAAAAATTGTTGCTCTTTTTTTATTTATAGCGACGATCAGAAATGACGCAGAGGGGATCAAATACCACCAAAAGAAAGCTCAATTTGTGGGAAAAAAAGGAGGCAAAATTGTTTGGGTACAACGTCACACGACCGCGCAATTGCCAGTTAAAGCGCCGCAGTGCCGAATCACAAAAGTGCTCTGGTCCTAAAGTGTGAAATCCTTCCGGGGCTGAAGTTGTTAAATAAACCCTTCCTTAAGCTTCCTGTCCCAGATTAGCAGTAAAGCTGATCTACTACTTTTGGTTCTACCACCATGTGGTCTTTCCTACTTCGTTGCACAGAATTGGGAGATAAAAGCATCACCAAATCTCACCTGCTGGTTGGTATAACACCTTTAGTGCCAGTCCCTGTCCAGCCTGTCATTCGACCTTACTATTTAGCTATTCTCCCACCAACAAACATTGCCCAAGCAAAAGGTTTGTTCCATAGCCCAAGAGTAGAGTTGAGCGAACACCTGGACGTTCGGGTTTGGAGGGTCCATACGAACTTTGGGAAAAAGTCCGGGTTCGGCACCGAACGTTGCCCGAACGTTATCCCGGACACCGAACCCCATTGAAGTCAATGGGGACCCGAACTTATAGGCACAAAAATGGCTGTAACAAAGTCCTGGCAAGTGCTAGAGGGCTGCAAAAGGAAGTAAAATGGGGGTAAGAGTGGGGCAAGTGACCTGCAAAAAAATGGGGATAGGGAAAATAAATTAAAATCAAATAAACTAGGAGATGATTTTTGAACAATAATGTGTCCCTCTAAGCAGAAGCCTCTACCTAGTGCAGTCAGATCGCTCAAAGCAGCAGTATGTGAAATCTCAAATTACTCACACAATCTGATCGTTGAGTACTATCGTAACGATCGTTGTGTTAGGCAGGGTTTGATCTGCAATCTGTCACTCAAAGCAGCAGTATGTGAAATCTCAAATTACTCCAACAATCTGATCGTTGTGCACGATCGTAGCGATCGTTGTTTTATGCAGAGTTTGATCTGCAATCTGCAACTCAAAGCAGCAGTATGTGAAATCTCAAATTTCTGCTATCTGTCCCTCAGAGCAACAGCAGTAGTAATCTCAGGATGCAGGATCAGATGTTAAAATGTCTGTAATCTCTCCCTCACGCTGGCAGCTTCCTCTCCCTACACTAACCCAAGAGCATGTGACATGCAGCACTGTGACTCCAGCTTATAAAGAGGCTGGGTCACATGATGCACTGGCCAATCACAGCCATGCCATTAGTAGGCATGGCTGTGATGGCGTCTAAGGGCAAACCAGTGAAACGTTTGTTGATTGGCTGCCCTGCAGCTATTCAACATGCGTGATCAACTACCAGAACCCAGAACCCGAACGTTTTTTGAAATGTCCGTGTTCGGGTCCGGGTCCCGGACACCTGAAAGTTCGGTATGGACCCGAACGTTACAGTCTGGGTTCGCTCAACACTACCCAAGAGTCATTGGCTTGTATATTGACTAGGCATGTTTGTTGTCCACTCTGATCTATGGTATGTTGACTGTGTCCCCATGCTCTGGTTCTATCCCTGCCCAGCCTGCATCTGTATAGATGTGCCCAAGGGTCACAGCCCGGTACACCCACAAGTAAGGTCCATGATTCCTTGTAGGAAGCTCTAGTGAATATCTGGTGGTATATACTTAGACTCTACACCTCAACCCCTTTTAAGGCTCACACATTCTCCACAGTAGGTCCATCATCTAATTTGTCCACAACAATTTTAATTAAGAATACAGGATGTTTTGAGTAAAAAAAAAGAGGTGAGAAAGGGGATGGAAGAAAAGAGAGAGAGAGAGAGAACTAGTTCAAACCGCATTGGCTGCAACAACTCATCAGCGCCTTGTCTATCCAAAATGCCCAACAATGTGGTCTGTCGGAATCTTAAATTAAACACAACATTAATTCCAAAGGAAAATATGTCACAAAATTGAGAAATGAAATAATAAACCAGAAACAAATTACTCGCCAGTCACTACAGAGAGACTACAAACTGGCCCCATACCTGGAGATGACCCCAAAGACAGACCTAAAAACCCAAGAAAAATAGACTGTGCCAGTGGAGTGACCATGGGGCCATGCAGGATGAGGCCCACTTTCTGGTAGGAGACTCCAAGTTCTCACTTCCAGAGACTCCCTGCGCTCACCTCAGACTTCCCTACTTCAGAAGAGAAGAGGAAATCCACATTTTACTGGGAGAAGAGGAACGGATGGTGAAAATAGCTGCACAATGTGACAGCATGTCACAGTTTGAGAAGGACATGAAAAACTGAACTTATAAATCCTCTACCTAGACCCTCTAGATTATCTTTTTCTCCCAGTAAACTCCTAGGATTTATTCTTACCCCACCCCATCCATCCAACCTATAAAAGCTCCTCAATCATGCTTAAATGTATTTGGTCCTGCCAATAAAGCCTATTTGAATTGATTTGCAAAAAGAGGAAGGTGGAACAGAGAAAGACGGGGATAAAAAGAGAGAAAAAGAAGTAGGCCAGAGAGAGAGAAAAAAAATAGTCGTTTCCAGCGCTAGAGGACCTTCAGGATAACAGGCAACTGGAACAACAGGGGTTAGGAGACCAGATGTGTGCTGCCCCCCTCGGACGGGGTAATCCAAAAATGACTAAAAAACAAAACAAAAGGAAGGCGCATACCCCTAGTGCATTACCGTAAAACGTTTTAATGGAAATGAAAAAGTTAAAAATGTATACTCACAAAATGGTGTCACAAAGCCATAACAAGACGATACAAATGGATAAAAAAAGGCACAAGGTGGGGTATCAACTGACGCATTTCGGGGGCGCACCCCCTTCCTCAGAGCTGTGCTCGAGAGAGAGAGAGAGAAGGAGGTAGGACAGAAATAGAGAAAGAGAAGGAAGTAGGACAGAAAGAGAGAATGAGAGAAGAAAGAAAGAAAGGGAAAAAAGAGAAAGAGAGAGAGAGGGGGGAGAAAGAGAGAGGAGAGAGAGCAGGAAGTAGGACAGATACAGAGGTAGAAGGAGGTAGGTCACAAAGAGAGTGAGTGAGAGAGATAAGTAGGACAGAGAGAGAACAACAAGAGAGAGAGAGAGAGGGAGAAGGAAGTAGGAGAGAGAGATAGAGAGAGAAGCAGGACACAGAGAGTGAAGGAGAGAAGTAAGAAAGAAAGGAAAAGAAAGAGAGAGAGAGACACAGAGAACGGAGAGAATAGGAAGTAGAACAGAGACAGAGGGAGAAGGAGGTAGGTCAGAGAGGTTGAGAGAGAGAGAGAGAGAGAAGTAGGACAGAGAGAAAAAGACAACAGAAAGAGGGAATGAAGTAGGATAGAGAAAAAGGTAGAATAGTAAAAGTGAGAGAGAGAGAGAGAGACTGGTCCAAATCATTTGGTGGGGGGGGGGGGGATTATGGTGTGGGGTTGTTTTTCAGGGGTTGGGCTTGGCCCCTTAGTTCCAGTGAAGGGAACTCTTAAGGCGTCAGCATACCAAGACATTTTGGACAATTGCAGGCTCCCAACTTTGTGGGAACAGTTTGGGGATGGCCCCTTCCTGTTTCAACAAGACTGTGCACCAATGCACAAAACAAGGTCCATAAAGATATGGATGAGAGATTTTAGGGTGGAGGAATTTGACTGGCCTGCACAGAATCCTGACCTTAACCCGATAGAACACATTTGGGATTAATTAGAGCGGAGACTGTGAGCCAGGATTTCTCGTCCAACATCAGTGGCTGACCTCACAAATGCACTTCTGGAAGAATGGTCAAACATTCCCATAGACACTCCTAAACCTTGTGGACAGCCTTCCCAGAAGAGTTGAAGTCCCAGAAGAGTTGAAGCTGTTATAGCTGCAAAGGGTGGGCCAACTCAATATTCAACTCTACGGACTAAGACTGGGATGCCATTAAAGTTCATGTGCGTGTAAATGCAGGCATCAAAAAATTATTTTTGTGTAATCGAGTTATATATGAAGCCTGAAACATCATTTATGCCTTAAGAGTACCCTGAACAATGTATTTTTTGTCTTGAATTCCTACTGAAAATTAGCTGTGCACCTCCAAATATGTGAATGTGTCTAGGCACTCCTGTGCATACAATCAAAGCAATAGTATGTGCAGAATGAAATCATTGGGTCATTTAACTACCAGTCTCAAGAGATTAAGAGTGAGAATTGCCAATGTCCCTTTTGTGCTGTTCCCTCTTCTGCTTTCAATGGTGGCTCTGACACAAAGAAGCAAAGTCCTGCCTTAACTAAGATGGCCACCTCCATATAGAGATGGGGAGGGCAGGTATTAAAACTGGAGCAAACAGAATCTGAAGCAGCCATAGATAATAACCAATCAGATTCTAACTTCAGCTTGTTCAGTTAGGCCCAATGCACACTGGGCATATAGCTCCATGGACTGGCACTAAATGCAAGGGCCCCATGCACTGGAGTTATATGCCCAGTGTGCATCAGGCCTTAAACTTTGAAAATGAAAGCCAGAATGTGATTGGTTGCCATGCACTACATCAGTTGTAATAACTGCCCCTCAAAGTTCAAATTAAGTCATGGTAAGTCAGTAATAAAGATCAGCTGCAGGGAGATCACAAGCAATATTTGCCCTATGCCTGCTTCAGTTCTTTTTTTAAATGATTTCAAAAGTAATCTTCAGTATTTTTAAATCTGCGGCTTTCACAATACTAATAGCCGGTGATCTAGCTATGACGGTCTTTGTACAGGCACTTCTTCTAGGATGACAGCGCTTTGTCCATGTCTCCCAATTGTTCTCCTATGTTTGAATGTACTTTAAAGTGAACTTCAAATCTGTTTAACCTATTATAAGTAAAAGTCCTACCTAAGAACAGAGACCACAAAATGTTTTGTATTACCACTACTAGTCTGAAAAGCCTCTTCTGTGCCCCTTTTTGATTTAGTGACTTATATCAGGACTTCATGGCTTAATATTACCAATCTGTCCAAAAAGAGAGTCATTTTCGGCTACCAAGACAATGAAATCATGGTTGGTGGGGCTTTGCTGTGACATTAAAGCAAAAGCAAATCCACCAATTGAACTGTTTTCCAAAAGAAAGCTCAGTTTAGAAATGTTCAACAAATGTTATTAAATCCTGAATCTGGTAAATCAATTCTACTAGCACATGTGCAGTATTTGCTACATTCAAAGTATACCACTTGAGATATGAGAACGGTCACAGTAGCCATTGTGCTTATGTTTGCTGATCTTTCAAGCCCTCAAATTGCTGGTGCCGTGGCTGGTTGTTAGTCTGGAGCGAAATGACAACGGCAGATCTAAATAAAGGTTAAGACAGCTCCATCCTTGGAAGATATACATAAACTCTACTGGAGTACAGGTTCACTTTAAAAAGAATTCCAGGTATGGCTTTTTTGCATAATTTCATTGTTCCCGACTGGACCATGTAACTATGCATATACCATAACTGTGGGATCCCTCTAGAAACTGAAGTAGACACCACTACTCCAGTAGCTTCTTGGCCCCATTCCCAGCTGCTGCCCCGTTGCATTATGGACACAGGAGGATGAGGGGGAGAGGCAGGGCAGTGACGTCATGCTCCCCACTTAGTCCAATCGAAGAATGCTTGGCATTAATTAAGAAAATGCAAAGCATTCTATGAATGGTGCCCATGCCATGGGGTTGCCCTCCTGTGCTCAGAACACAGCAGGGCAACCGCTTGGCAAGGGACCCTGAAGGTGGTGGAGATCACTGGAGTAGGAATGACTACTACAGTGATATCCAGGTGCTGGAGGGATCCCACAGGTATATTATATGCATGGCATATGCATAATTTCATTAAACCCCAGTATTATAAAATGTACTTCTGAAAAGTGTAATCAGCAATTGTTCAGCTGAACCTTTTCAAAATTCATGAGCATCCAAAAAGTGCGCATTAAAAATCAACAAACAATGCAACATTTTTGGGGAGCTCCTGTAAGTTCTGACTTTTGATATGATGGGGCCAGCCTGAGCACCTTCCTTTGAAAATTCTACCAGGCATACTAAAATAGAAGGGTGGGCCCTGGTGGCTCTGGCATGTAAGCTAAGGGTGCCCAGGCAACAGCACAAGCAAATATAAAGCAAAAGCAAGCTTTGAAGTAAATCTTTGGTCCCTTTCCCTCACAATACTTTTTGTAAATCAGAGTTGTCAAAAATAATACTGAAATAGGGATTCAGTTCAGAACATCCAAATTCATTAAATTTCGTCTGAATCTAATGTCATCCAAATTTCAGAATTAAAGTCATTCTAAAGGTTGTAATTAAAAAACAAAAAACAACATGTTATACTGTACTTACCTGCTCTTTGCAATTGTTTTGCACAGAGCAGCCCTGATTCTTCTTTCTTTGGCTCCCCTGCAAGCGTTCCTGTGGTATCCCTCCTGCCAAGTGCCCCCAATAGCAAACCTCTTGCTATGGGGGCACTCAAGCAAGCTTGCTCCCAAGCTGCGCTCCTGTGAATGGACATTGTCTATTCCCACACAAAGTGTGGCTCGGCCCCACCCCCTACTCTCTTCTTATTGGCTCATTGACTGTGATTGACAATGGTTCCTGCTGCTGCGTGAGCCAAAGAGGAGATAGAGACCCAGGAGATCCACTGCTCTTGTGCACATAAGTAGATCAAGATGGGCTCGGGTAAATATAAAGGGGGGGAGGGGAGGGCTGGGGGGGAACTGAAACCAGAAAGTTTTTTCGCTTGAATGCATTTAGAACCACCTACCAGGATTTATTCTTTCCAACAAGAATAAGAAGTAATGGGTATTCTCTCAACTGGGTCAACAGCAAAAAAACGTTTTTCATTACCAGTAATATGGGGGAGGTTAGCATTCAGGCAGGATAATATTACTGTCCATGTCTTCCTGTACCAATAACAACCAAACCCTTCATTTGTGTTAAGCCCCATAAACATGGGCCAAATATCGGGCGGAAGTGGTGGCCGCGCATAAGGGGCATAGAGGCCTAATCCATGCGCCCGGCCTCTAATCTCCATGCAGGGCACGGATGCATGGATTTCAATGGGGTTTTTTTTTAAACACATGATTAGAGCTTGAGGCTCTAATTGGCTTCAAAAAGGGTGAGCACTGCACCCCGAGCCCCCCCACTTGTGGCATTAGCAAATTAATAACGCTAATGTCTTCCTGCTTCTCCTCTTGATTGCCTGAGAGTCCTAACAACCAATTCACCGGGAGGAGAAGTGACCTCCGGGATGCGGGAGGAGATGCAGAGGGGAAATCGCAGAGGCAGCGACCTGGATGGGGTAAGTGTGGGGCTGGCGGGCAGCCTGGCGGGCGAAGAGCGAGCGAAGTGGTGGATGAAGTGAGTGAGGGGGCCAGGTTTGTTTGCCGCCCCCCAAAAAAATGTGCGCACCAGCCACTACTTTTGGGCGGTATCGGCCAGGTCAAGAGAAACCGGCTGACATTCGGCCTGTGTGTATGGCAGCCGGTCCGACAGAAGCCTGGCGAATGCCTAGCTTCTGTCGAAGGGGCATGACCGAAAAAGGTCTGCCTATTGGCATCTGATCAGCGCTCCACCTGAGTCTTGCTGTCAGAACACAATAGATCAGCGGGGAGATTGCTGTACTAATGTAGCACCCTGGTCCTAAACAGGGCTGCTAACAAATTTAGTTGTGCAAGATGGTAACTAGCCTGGCTAATTGGTAGTTGGATCCACTGATTTCAGTCCTAAGCCTGAGTCTGGTGTGTAGTCCCTCTCTTCTGTCACTAGGTGGCACTGCTGCCTCTGGCATTAGGATGATGATCCCCCAATGAATACAGGTTATGAGTAAATATGTTGTCTCAGCCAATCAACAGGAGATTCTTTCGGCCGTTAAGCATGCTGGGGTAGTCTATTTATTTGGGAGGAATCAGGTGATCTTGGTTCTTTGCCACCTGGGCGGCTGCCTAGGTGGACGTGTGTTGTATTGCTCCTAGTTGCTAGGCTAGAAGCCTGAGGGCTATCCCGGGAGCTCCTGGTTGCTAGGTTTATCTGAAACCTATCCAGGAATCCAAGCAAGCAGCAGCAGTGAGTTATGCTTCAAGTTGGGGGCCTAATCAAGTTGAGGAAGTTCTGCCTGAAGGGGAACCAGATCAGTACCAGTGGTAAAGGAGAAGCAGTTGCCACAAAGGGACGACCACTCCTGTTACCGGAGGCAGGTGTAGAAAGGATGGAGGTCTGAAGAAGTACCAGAGCAGCCTTTTTCACTAGCTGGAGATGGTGAAGAAGGAGGAAAGCTTACGTGGTCTCATCCAGGAACCCAGCAGGTGGCGTGGGTCCACCTTGAAGATAAGTACAGTGGGTAGCTGTGAGTCAAGCCAAGGACCCAGCGGATAGCGTGGGTGAAGCTTGAGGGATCTACAGTGGGATACTGTGCGATGTGAGTGAAGATCTACAGCGGGATACTGTGAGTTACATGTGCAGATCTGAAGTATTGAGAGTGAAGTGTTGCTCTAGGAGACAGCCGTTGCTACAAGATACAGATCGCTACATTCAGCTTAAAGGCCCTTTTTGGGTATTGCTGTCTGCCTACTTCTATTTTTGTCTCAGAGTCTGCCAATTTTGCTATTGCATTTGCCTAAGGGTGTCCTGGCCCTAACCCTCTCTCCCCGAGTTCTTGTTAAAAGACAATAAAACTCTCTTTGTTCATTTTAAAAGTGACTTGTGCCCAATCATTCCATCTTGCACTGCACACACCATGCCTAGTAACCTGCACCCTGAGGAGAAATGCCAGATGCTCCTGACTCTGAAGGTCACCACTAGGCCTCTGGAGGTCAGGGACATCACTACACTAACATCGGATTGTTAGTACAGGATCTCCCCCCAAGCTCTTCAGTTTAATACTGATAATGTGTACCAGGCTTTACAGGGAAAAGAGAGACAGGACGATATCCCCAACATTGTCAAAAGTACAATAAAAACTGGAGCATTTACACTTCCAGTATATATTTAAAACTTAAAATAAGTTTGGGCTTGAAGCTATTTACTGGTACTTTGGTACTTTTTCAAATCTCTTATTAAATTCCTAGCTGGAATTAGTTCATTTCTTAGGAGATTCTAAACTTTACTGAGAAGCAAAAAGTGACAGCCAGGAGGAATGGTTTGTACCAGAACTTGATTTATGATTATTTTGTTTTATGACAGTGGAAATGCTGAATCACGTTTCAGAGAGCAGAATGCAGCAGTTTCTGTCTGCAATGATTGTTGTTCTGCTTACACCAACATTTGTAACTTCACTGTACTGCTGATTACAATACATCATCCTGCAGCAATTGGCTGCCAGAGAAATAGCCACGCGCAAGAAAATGGATATGCTAATTGATCTATTTCTGTAGGTTTAAGCCCAAGATATTCAAGTACTGAAGGCATGCATATGGTAGACTATATTTGGATGGTAGAATAAAACAAAGCACTTAAAGTAATACCACCGAGGTACTGGAGAGCGAACAAATAGGCCGGCTTTGTTAAAGAAAAGCGGTAATATCTTTTCATGTGACAACACTGAGGAAATGACACTTTGCTACAATGTAAAGTAGTGAGTGTACAGCTTGTATAACAGTGTAAATTTGCTGTCCTCTCAAAATAACTCAACACACAGCCATTCATGTCTAAACCACTGGCAAGAAAAGTGAGTACACCCCTAAGTGAAAATGTCCAAATTGTGCCCAAAGTGTCAATATTTTGTGTGGCCACCATTATTTTCCAGCACTGTCCTAACCCTCTTGGGCATGGAGTTCACCAGACCTTCACAGGTTTGCACTAGGGTCCTCTTCCACTCCTCCATGATGACATCACGGAGCTGGTGGATGTTAGAGACCTTGCGCTCCTCCACCTTCCATTTGAGGATGCCCCTCAAATGCTCAATAGGGTTTAGACCTGGAGACATGCTTGGCCAGTCCATCACCTTTACCCTCAGCTTCTTTAGCAAGCCAGTGGTCTTCTTGGAGGTGTGTTTGGGTTTGTGATCATGTTGGAATAGTGCCCTGTGGCCCAGTCTCCGAAGGGAGGGGATCATGCTCTGCTTCAGTATGTCACAGTACATGTTGGCATTCATGGTTCCCTCAATGAACTTTAGCTCCCCTGTGCTGGCAGCACTCATGCAGCCCCAGACCATGACACTCCCACCACCATGCTTGACTGTGGGCAGTGCACACTTGTCTTTGTACTCCACCACACACGCTTGATACCATCTGAAACAAATAAGTTTATATAGGTCTCATCAGACCACAGGACATGGTTCCAGTAATCCATGTCCTTAGTCTGCTTGTCTTCAGTAAACTGTTTGCAGGCTTTCTTGTGCATCATCTTTAGGAGAGGCTTCCTTCTGGGACAACAGCCATGCAGACATATTTGATGCAGTGTGCGGCGTATGGTCTGAGCACTGACAGGCTGACCCCCTCCACCCCTTCAACCTCTGCAGCAATGCTGGCAGCACTCATACGTCTATTTCCCAAAGACAACCTCTGAATATGACGCTGAGCATGTGCACTCAACTTCTCTGGTTGACGATGGCGAGGCCTGTTCTGAGTGGAACCTGTCCTGTTAAACCACTGTATGGTCTTGGCCACTGTGCCGCAGCTCAGTTTTAGGGTCTTGGCAATCTTCTTATAGACTAGACCATCTTTATGTAGAGCAACAATTCTTTTTTTCAGATCCTCAGAGAGTTCTTTGACATCAGGTGCCATTGAGAACTTCCAGTGACCAGTGTGACCAAATTTACCACACCTGTTCCCCATTCACACCTGAGATCTTATAACGCTAACGAGTCACATGACACTGGGGAGGGGAAATGGCTAATTGGGCCCAATTTGGACATTTTCACTTAGAGGTGTACTCACTTTTGTTGCCAGCGGTTTAGACATTAATGGCTGTGTGTTGAGTTATTTTGAGGGGACAGCAAATTTACACTGTTATACAAGCTGTACACTCACTACTTTACATTGTACCAAAGTGTCATTTTTTCAGTGTTATCACATGAAAAGATATATTAAATATTTGCAAAAATGTGATGGGTGTACTCACTTTTGTGAGATACTGTACCTTTGAACCCCCCCATATAAGCAGTTTATTAACCACTTCAGCCCCAGAAGGATTTACCCACTTCCTGACCAGAGCACTTTTTGCTATTCGGCACTGCGTCAGTTTAACTAACAATTGCGCAGTTGTGCCATGTTGTACCCAAACAAAATTAACGTTGCAATAACCATATTTTGATTGGGTTGCGCAAAAGTTATCGTGTCTACAAACTATGGGAAAAGATTTATGGCATTTTTATTATTATTATTTTTTTACTAGTAATGGCGGCGATCTGCGATTTTTATCGGGACTGCGACATTGCGACAGACAGATCGGACACTTTTAACACTTTTTTGGGACCAATGATAGTTATACAGCGATCAGAGTTAAGCCAGGTGTAAACACGGCTTAAAGTAAACGGTGTAAACACGGCGGATCACCGTTCTGGCAGGGGCATGACAGATCTAACTGTTCCCGATCACTGGGAACAGTAGATCAGTGTCATGTCCCCTGACAGAACGGTGATCCGCTGTGTTTACACCGTTCTGCCTCTGTAACAGGCGACTGCGGGTAGCCAGCGGATATCGAGTCCGCCCGACCTGCGGGCACGATCACGCAGCATGCAGTGGGTGCGAGAGCGCGCCACCAGGGGAGCGCTCCCTTCCACAACTGTGCCTGCACGAGCCGCCGTACAACTATGGCAATTCGCGCAGGAGAGCCAACCTGCCGCTGTATAACGACGGCGTCTGGTCGGCAAGTGGTTAATCATCAAAAGCAGTACGACCATAGTAAATGTAGTATTGCTTATCTGAAAAAAATAGAAAGTTAAACAAAAAATCTGGTATAAAAACTGAATTAAAAAGGTAGACAGGCCAATTAGATTGCCAATAAAATTGCAATATAAGTGTCCAAGAGTAGTTTAATTAAAAAATATAATCAGTCAAATCAAACGCAGTCTGGATGGTGGTACACTTAGATGGTGGCTCTCTCTTGTGCTTGTGTTAATTTTATCTACCGTACTAAAATATTTTCCTCGACTAAATTAACCCCCCCGAGCCCCCTTTACTTACCTGAGCCCGAACCAATCCCGCGACGGGGACGAGCCTTGGAGCTCACTCGAGCTACTCCGGTTCTCATTGGCTGGATTGATAGCTGGAGAGCCATTCGCTCCCGCGGCTGTCAATCAAGTCCAGTGACCTGGGAGCCGTGGCCCTGGCCGAGTCCCGCTGTTTGTGTGAATACAAGCAACAGCAGGACACGGGGGACCCCAGGGAAGCCTGGTGGTCACTCGAAAAGAGGAGGAGCCCGGAGCACTGCTGGAGGACCCCAGAAGATGGGGTTAGGGGCCACTCTGTGCAAAACCGCTGCACAGAGGAGGGGAGTATGACATGTTTGTTATTTAAAAAAAAAAATAGCCTTTACAATCACTTTAATATCAGAATTAATAACATGGTATTTGATTTTTACTCCAGGAGTATAGAATTAGTTTGGAAATTCTAGAGAAATGTTTAAATAAAGCATTACAATTTAACTAAACCCATTTGATTTTAGTCAACTAAAATATGACTAAAACTAAAACAATTTCGATGATTAACCACTTCAGCCCCGGAAGGATTTCCCACTTTAGGACCAGAGCGCTTTAACTGACAATTGCGCGGTCGTGCGACGTTGTATCCAAACAAAATTTGCGTCCTTTTTTTCCCACAAATAGAGCTTTCTTTTGGTGGTATTTGATCCACTCTGCGTCATTTCTGATCACCGCTATAGACAAAATAAGAGCGATAATTTTGCAAAAAAAAATAATTTCTTTCTTTTTGCTAAAATACAAATCCAAAAAAAATAAAAAAAACATTTTTTTCCTTCGGTTTTGGCCGATTTATATTCTTCTTCAATTTTTTGGTAAAAAAAATCACAATCTGCGTTTATTGATTTGGGCAAAAGTTGCCGCGTTTACGGATGATGAGAATTAATTTCTGGGGTTTTTATTTTTTACTAGTAATGGCGACGATCTGTGATTTTTAGCGGTACTGCAATATTGCAGCGGACGTGTTGACCATTTTGACACTTTTTTGGGCATTTATACAGCGATCAGTGCTATAAAAATGCACTGATTACTGTGTAAATGCCATTGGCAGTGAAGGGGTTAACCTGGAGGGGGCACTCTAAGGGTTAACTGTGTTCCCCGGGCGTGTTCTTACTGTATGGGGGCTGCCCTGGCTGGGGGGAAGGGAGTGATCACAGCTTCCATATACATGAAGCATGAGATCACAGCCCTTACCTAGGGCCAGATTAGGAGCATCATGGGCCTGGTGCTGAGGATTTTGGTGGGCCTTTTTATGGAAATAAATAAAATGGAAACGCAAACATTTTTTTAAAACAAATTAAATATGCTGCCGCAATTTACATATCAATCATGTGTACACTGTATACAGGGCTGGTCAATATTAGTGACTCACTCACACCATTAGGCTGGGCCTATCTTTAGGAAGGGGCCTGGAGCTGCAGCTCCAATAGCCCCTATGTTAATCCAGCCCTGCCCTTACTCCTCTAGCAGAATAGAGATCCGTGTTTACTTACATGGACCTCCGTTCTTTCACTGCGGGGGGGGGGGGGGTGGGTGCATGGCGCGCTCACAGTGCGCTCACAGTGAGAGATATCGCAGCCACCGTCATATGACGGCGGTTTGCGATATCGAACCACTCTGTCGCCGTCAGACCGCGGTCGGCAAGTGGTTAAAATACGACTAAAACTATAATGGCATTTTCATCAAAAGACTATGACTAAACCTGAATCGAAATTTGCTGCCAAAATTAACACTGGTGCTTGTTTTTACTATTTGTGCAATAGGTGACTAAAGACCTGATTTATGGGGAGCAGCAGCCATCCATTATAGTGACTTTTTAACCATTTCAATACCTCTGATTTTATACCATGCATTTTGAAAAGGTCTGTCAGCGCAGTAGCTGTTTATACTGTAATCATAAAATCAGTTCAGGTCAGCAAAACATATTTCGGAGACCAGAAAACTCCCCTTCATCAGGGCTATAAGAGAGGTAAAGATATTAAAATAAAAAGGATAAGAATTGGATGGAAGAGTGCAATAAAACAACCATTACAAATAATAAAAATTATACATAGCATAGAAATATTGTACATCAATTTAAAACCAAATAACACAATGAAGGAACATAAACTCTATGGCCATAATAAATGTAGTTTAGCTTATCAGGAGCAATAGAAATTGGCATGGGCGTGCGCAGGGGGTGTGCCAGGTGTACCTGGGCACACCTAATCACCCCGTGTGGTGCAGATTACCCCTGCTGATAATTCACCAAAGCCCCCAATAGGCCTCCTAAAAAAAATGTAAAAAATAATAAAAAAAAAAAAAAAAAAAACTATTGACACCATCCACTGTCCTACTTACACCAACCTCTGCACTACTGACAAGTCCACTTCTATACTGACACCATCCACTGTCCTACTTACACCAACCTCTGCACTACTGACAAGTCCACTTCTCTACTGACACCATCCACGGTCCTACTTACACCAACCTCTACACTACTGACAAGTCCACTTCTCTACTGACACCATCCACTGTCCTACTTACACCAACCTCTACACTACTGACAAGTCCACTTCTCTACTGACACCATCCACTGTCCTACTTACACCAACCTCTGCACTACTGACAAGTCCACTTCTCTACTGACACCATCCACTGTCCTACTTACACCAACCTCTGCACTACTGACAAGTCCACTTCTCTACTGACACCATCCACTGTCCTACTATTACCATCCATGTTTTAATACATTTGGGGTGCACACCCTAATACAATAGGCTGCGCACACCTATGGAAATTGCTGATGGCTTATGCCATTTTCTATTGTTCCTGATAAACATAACAAGCACTGATAGATACCATTGACGCTTATTTAAAGTGATTGGAAAGGTTCAGGTTGTTTTTTTTTTTTTTAAAAATAACAAACATGTTATCCTTACCTCCTCTGTGCAGAGGTTTTGTACAGAGTGGCCCCGATCCTCCTCTTCTGGGGGCCCCCAGTAGCACTCCTGGCTCCTCCTCTTCTCGAGCGCCCCCTCAGGGAAACTCTTTCCCTGGGGGCACTCGTGCGGGCGCGCTCCCAAGTCCTGCCGCTGCATCCATTGACACAGACAGCAGCACTCAGCCCCACCCCCGGCTCCAGCATCACTGGATTTGATTGACAGCAGCGGGAGCCAATGGCTGCACTGCTATCATTCTATCCAATTTGGACCCGAGACACCAGCTGGAGCTGCTGGGCTCCTCCCCATCGCTGAAACGATCAATTAACCCATTGTTAGGATAGACAGTGTTCAAACCAAGTACAGCACACAGTACAGACCTGGCTAGTTATGTTAAACCTTATTCCACAGCCCTTCCTCAACACTACAAAGCACTTAAAGCAGAACTCCGGGATTTGCAAAAAAGTACATCCCCTACACAAAACACTAAACAGTTATTACATTTGTGAAATTCCTTACCATTGAAGTGAAAAGTCTGATTGAACCTCTAATTCAGAAAATGCTGCATGTATTCTGCCAAGGAAGAGCTGTTAGAACAGTGATCCTCTCCTCTCTTTTTACAGTGTAATAAAACTACATTTCCCATAAATCTTTGGGATTGGAGTGAATGTGGGAGGTACACTAGGCCTGTACATGTAAATGTGAACAAGCCCACTTCAATATAAATCAAGCCCCTCATTCTGCAGGCAGCCATGCTGCTCCGTAACACACAGCAGGGTAAGTAGGTTACACCCTTACAATGCAAAGCATGTTTGTTTTTTTCCCTCCACAGGAGATAAACATACTGTCCTTACATGCATTCTGTAATCATTACTGAACTGTACACACATCCCATAATGATATATTATACACGCTGTACTCTGCTATAATTGGTGTATGTATGGTGTGCCCACTATTACGGTCTCATCTATACCCACCAGTGCAGTCTCATCCATGCCCACCAGTGCGGTCTCACCTATGCCCACCAGTGCACTCTCATCTATGCCCATCAGTGCAGTCTCATCCATGCCCACCAGTGTGGTCTCAACTATGCCCACCAGTGCAATCTCATTGATACCCATCAGTGCTGTCTCATCTATGCCCACCAGTGCGGTCTCATCCATGCCCACCAGTGTGGTCTCACCTATGCCCATCAGTGCAGTCTCATCTATGCCCATTAATGCTGTCTCATCTAAGCCCACCAGAGCAGTCTCATCCATGCCCACCAGTGCGGTCTCACCTATGCCCACCAGTGCAGTCTCATCTATGCCCACCAGTGCGGTCTCATCTATGCCCACCAGTGCAGCTTATCAGTGCTCATCGGTGCAATCTCATCTATGCCCACCAGTGTGGGCTCATCTATGCCCATCATTGCAGTCTCATCTATGCCCACAAGTGCAGCTTATCAGTGCCCATCAGTGGGGTCTCACCAGTGCCCACCAGGGCAATTTATCAGTGTCCATCCGTATGGTCCCACTAGTGCAGCTTATCAGTGCGGTCTCACCAGTGCAGCTTATCAGTGCCCATCAGTGTGGTTACATCAGTGCCCACTACTGCCGCTTATCAGTGCGGTCTCACCAGTGCCCACCAGTATAGCTTAGAAGTGCCCATCAGTGTGGTCACACCAGGGCCCACCAGTGCAGCTTATCTGTGCCTATCAGTGCAGTCACACCAGTGGCCACCAGTGCAGCTTGTCCGTGCCCATCATTGTGGTCTCACCAGTGCCCACCAGAGCAGCTTATTTGTGCCCATCAGTGCAGTCACACCAGTGCCCACCAGTGCAGCTTATCTATGCCCATCAGTGCAGCCACACCAGTGCCCAACAGTGCAGCTTATCAGTGCCCATCAGTGCGGTCTCACCAGTGCCCACTAGTGCAGCTTATCAGTGCGGTCTCACCAGTGCCCACCAGTGCAGCTTATCTGTGCCCATCAGTGCGGTCACACCAGTGGCCACCAGTGCAGCTTGCCAGTGCCCATCATTGTGGTCTCCCCAGCACCCACCAGTGCAACTTATCTGTGCCCATCAGTGCAGTCATATCAGTGCCCACCAGTGCAGCTTATCTATGCCCATCAGTGTGGCCACACCAGTGCCCAACAGTGCAGCTTATTAGTGCCCATCAGTGCGGTCTCACCAGTGCCCACCAGTGTAGCTTATCTGTGCCCATCAGTACAGTCATACCAGCGCCCACCAATGCAGCTTATCTGTGCCCATCAGTGTGGTCACACCAGTGCTCACCAGTGCAGCTTATTAGTGTGGTCTCACCAGTACCCACCAGTGCAGCTTATCCATGCCCATCAGTGCAGTCTCACCAGTGCCTACTAGTGCAGCTTATCAGTGCGGTCTCACCAGTGCCCACCAATGCAGCTTATCTGTGCCCATCAGTGCGGTCACACCAGTGGCCACCAGTGAAGATTGTCAGTGCCCATCATTGTGGTCTCCCCAGTGCCCACCAGTGCAGCTTATCTGTGCCATCAGTGCAGTCATACCAGTGCCCACCAGTGCAGCTTATCTATGCCCACCAGTGTAGCCACACCAGTGCCCAACAGTGCAGCTTATCAGTGCCCATCAGTGCGGTCACACCAGTGCCCACCAATGCAGTTCATCTGTGCCCATCAGTGCGGTCACACCAGTGTGGTCTCACCAGTGCCCACCAGTGCAGCTTATCTGTGCCTATCAGTGAGGTCACACCAGTGCCCACCAGTGCAGCTTATTTGTGGCCATCGGTGTGGTCACACCAGTGCCCACCAGTGCAGCTTATCTATGCCCATCAGTGCGGTTACACCAGTGCCCACTAGTACAGCTTATCAGTGAGGTCTCACCAGTGCAGCTTATCTGTTCCCATCAGTGCAGTCACACCAGCGCCTACCAATGCAGCTTATCTGTGCCCATCAGTGTGGTCTAACCAGTGCCCACCAGTGCAGCTTATCTGTGCCCATCAGTGTGGTCACACAAGTGCCCAACAGTGCAGCTTATCTGTGTCCATCAGTGCGGTCACTCCAGTGCAGCTTATCAGTGTGGTCTCACCAGTGCCCACCAGTGCAGCTTATCTGTGCCTATCAGTGAGGTCACACCAGTGCCCACCAGTGCAGCTTATCTGTGCCCATCGGTGCGGCCACACCAGTGCTCATCAGTGCAGCTTATTTGTGGCCATCAGTGTGGTCACACAAGTGCCCACCAGTGCAGCTTATCTGTGCCCATATGTGCAGAGTGGGGATAGTTACCCGAAATCATCTGCATGACAAAGCGGATATCTGGGGCTGACAGATATGGTATGTGAAAACATCGATCGCAGTAACGTGCCGCCCACCAGACCGGCATTGTGATAGACAGCGCATTGTTCCAGTGCCGGTACAGGAGGCGGGATGTTACCGCCATCAGTGTTTTCAGATACAAGAAAAGCCCCAGATCTCCACTCTGTCATGCAGGTGATTTCTGGTAGCTCTCCTCGCATTGCACTGAGAGATGGCGGGCAGTGGCAGCGGCGGGGGACAGGGGTGGAGTGGGCGTGGTGCTTGCAGGGAGGAGGACGTCACCACCTCCATAGGCAGCACAGACCGGGAGCTGTGAGACCCCCTCCACCCACTACAGCGAGCAGGGTGTAAATAGAAATCCCTGCTCGCTTTAGAACTACTGGAGGGAAGTGACAAGACTGCTGGCTGAGGATACAAGAGGAATAGCAGCCAGCCGTCTTACAAACAGGAAATCACTGGAGATTAACGGCTTTTCTGCAAAATCATCAGACTGCTACAGAGGAACTACAGAGCTCAGAAGAAGATGGATGGCATAGTTGGTGAAGGTAGGAGATCAGCAAAAAGGACATGGAAAAAAGTTTTTTTTCCCGGAGTTCTGCTTTAAGGATTTTTAAGCAAGTAAAAAGTACTTAAAAAGGTAACCAGCTTTTTTTAAAGTTGTGCTATGGTAATGGAAACATAAAATAAATATAAAATAGATGATATTTCAAGAGATATAAACAATAAAGCATGACAATCTCTTGTACCATGTCCCCAGCCTCTGACCATTTCCTGTATCATGTCCTTAGTCTTTGACCATCTTCTGTATCATGTCCGCAGGCTATGACCTTCTCCTGTATCATGTCCACAGCCTCTGATCATCTCCTGTACCATGTCTGGAGTCTCTGACCATCTCCTGTACCATGTCTGCAGTCTCTGACCATCTCCTGTAACATGTCCTTAGTCTCTGACCATCTCCTGTATCATGTCCGCAGCCCCTGACCATTTCCTGTATCATGTCCTCAGTCTCTGACC
This sequence comes from Glandirana rugosa, assembly GCA_018402905.1. Taxonomy (NCBI): domain Eukaryota; kingdom Metazoa; phylum Chordata; class Amphibia; order Anura; family Ranidae; genus Glandirana; species Glandirana rugosa. Next base: position 128,945 of record BLSH010019799.1, read on the forward strand.
ATCTCCTGTATCATGTCCGCAGGCTATGACCTTCTCCTGTATCATGTCCACAGCCTCTGATCATCTCCTGTACCATCTCTGGAGTCTCTGACCATCTCCTGTACCATGTCTGCAGTCTCTGACCATCTCCTGTAACATGTCCTTAGTCTCTGACCATCTCCTGTACCATGTCTGCAGTCTCTGACCATCTCCTGTAACATGTCCTCAGTCTCTGACCATCTCCTGTATCATGTCTGCAGGCTATGACCATCTCTTATCTTTTATTATGTCTGCAGTTTCTGAAGGGGGGGGGGGGGTTGGAGAGGAGTCAAGAGTGGGAGTGTCGCCCCGGGATGGGGGTCATGGGAGAAGTCAGACGTGTGTGGACTGTGGAGAGGAGACTATAGGATAAAACCAGAGCCACCAAGCTGGAGCCGACTGACTGATCCCTGTCCGGTGCACCTGAGAGGAAGTCAGTGACAGCGCTGCCAGGCCAGTCTGAGGGGGAGTCACTATTGTAAAGGGGGAGTGAATACCATAATGTAAGGGGGCACTGATATACAGGTGATACTTGAAAAATTAGAATATCGTGCAAAAGTTCATTTATTTCAGTAAACTTAAAAGGTGAAACGAATATATGAGATAGACTCATTACATGCAAAGCAACATAGTTCAAGCCGTGATTTGTCATAATTGTGATGATTATGGCTTACAGCTCATGAAAACCACAAATCCACAATCTCAGAAAATTAGAATATTACATGCAATCAATAAAACAAGGATTGTACATAGAACAATATCAGAGCTCTGAAAAGTATAAGCATGCATATGTACTCAGTATTTGGTTTGGGCCCCTTTTGCAGCAATTACTGCCTCAATGTGGCGTGGCATGGAAGCTATCAGCTTGCGCTTGGCTTGCGAGAGGGGCCGACAGGCATTCCCTCTGGCTGCAGTGCTCTGTGATCAGCCTCCTACGGCTGTCAGCCTCTGAGGACGCTCCTAGGAAAATAGATTCTCCTGGGATGATGGAGCTGGTGTGCGGGGCGGGGGTGTGGCTGACTCACACATTAGTAGAGTTGAGCGAACCCGGACTGTAAAGTTCGGGTCCGTACCGAACTTTGGGGTGTCCGGGACCCGGACCCGGACCCGGACTTTTCAAAAAAAGTCCGGGTT
>BLSH010019799.1:137605-149030 GCA_018402905.1 Glandirana rugosa
CCCCACTACACACTGACGGCCCCCCACTACACACTGACTGCCCCCTCCCACTACACACTGACTGCTCCTCACTACACACTGAATGTCCTCACTACACCCAAACCTGCCACTATACCACCTATACTTCCCAATCCTGACGCTATACATTTCTACACCCTATACGGTACCCTACTGACCTCCCCTTTACTGTGCCCTCCTGCCCCCTTCGTAGTGTGTACAGTCTTGCATAAATACAGGCCTCTGATAGAGTGGGAGACATGAAGGCAGTATGTGCAAGGAGGTGGATAGTTTAAAAAAGGAGTGGGAGCAGTGTGTACAGGGGGTCAGTGTATACAGGGGGTCAGTGTATATGGGGAATGGGGGTAGTGTGTAGAGAGGTAGGGACAGTGTGTATAGGGGGGTGAGTTTAATTTGGGATCATTTCCTGGTTGTGTGTATTTGTTGTTTCTAATCAGACTCAAAAGCCATGCCCCATATGTAGCATCATTTAGCCACACCCACTCCTTTCTACTGTGTGTATAGTGAGCTGCAGGTCACCATCTCCCTGGTAGGGGCCCTAGTGCATTACTTTGCCCAGGGGCCCATGATGTTATTAAGATGGCCCTGTGAAGTGCTCCAAAATCTCCTGGTAGACGGCTGCATTGACCCTGGACTTAATGAAGCACAGTGGACCAACACCAGCAGATGACATGGCCCCCAAATCAACACAGACTGTGGAAACTTCACACTGGACTTCAAGCATCTTGCAGTGGGCGCCTCTCAAATCTTCCTCCATACTCTGGGTCCTTGGTTTCCAAATGAGATGCAAATTTTGCACTCATCAGAAAATGGGACTTTGGACCACTGAGTTACAGACCAGGTTTGTTTTTCTTTAGCCCAGGTAAGACGCTTCTGACGTTGTTTGTTGTTCAGGAGCGGCTTGACAAGAGGAATAGGACATTTGAAGCCCATGTCCAGGATCTGTCTGTGTGTGGTGGCTCTTGATGCACTGACTCCAGCCTCAGTCCACTCCTTGTGAAAGTCCCCAACACCTTTGAATGGCCTTTTCCTGACAATCCTCTCCAGGCTGCGGTCATCCCTGCTGCTTGTGCACCTTTTCCTTCCACACTTTTCCCTTCCACATAACTTTCTATTAATGTGCTTTGATACAGCACTTTGGGAACATCCAACTTCTTTTGCAATTACCTTTTGAGGCTTTCCCTCCTTATGGAGGTGTCAGTTATGGTTTTCTGCACAACTGTCAGGTCAGCAGTCTTTCCCATGATTGTGATTCCTACTGAACCAGACTGAGAGACCATTTAAGGCTGGGTTCACACCTATGCGAATTGGATGCGGCTTAAACCGCATCCAATTCGCAGGACACTTGAAAACACATTGTTTTCAATGTGTCCGGTTCACATATGTGCGGTGCATTCGCACTCCGCATTGCACAAAAACCGCACACGATTTTTGTGCAATGCGGTGCGAATTCCCAGCCTGTTGAGTTCAATGGGAGCGCATCTAACACGGAGATGTGCTCCGCATTGAACAGCGATTTTGCAGGGATTTTAACCCTCCTCGCTGCACCCCCCCTCCCTCCCCCCTCCCTCCCCGAGCAGCTGATGCGCTGCGAGAACGGACATGAGCCGCCGAATGGTGGCTCCGCCCCTTCTCAGCAGCAGACAGGCTGGAATTCGCACCGCAATGGTGTGAATCCAGCCTAAAGGCTCAGGAACCCTTTGCAGGTGTTATGGCTTCATTAGATGATTAGAGTGGGACACTGAGCCTAGAATATTGCACCTTTTCACAATATTCTAATTTTCTGAGATTGTGGATTTGGGGTTTTCATGAGCTGTAAGCCATAATCATCACAATTATGACAAATCACGGCTTCAACTATCTTGCTTTGTATGCAATGAGTCTATCTCATATTCGTTTCACCTTTTAAGTTGCATTACTGAAATAAATGAACTTTTGCATGATATTCTAATTTTCTGAGTATCACCTGTAAAGGTTTCCCTCTTATATCAGTAGCCCCACCCCCTTACCTTAGTGTATTTTTCTGTGGAAGGAGGTCTCTAGTCACCAGAGTCTCCCCCCCCCCACATTCATGCGGCCCCCCTTTGATGATTGCTTCACTTTTACCACTTTTAACTAGAATTTGCTTATATATATATATATATATATATATATCCCTAGCCCTATGTGCTTTCGTATCTGTCTTATTTATATATAATATACTCTTCAAATGTGCTTTAACCACTTACCGCCCACCCACCATAAGATGACGGCTGGGTGTTGCGGCTCTTGTTCTGGGTCGACGTTGTAAGACGTCGCCCAGAAGGCGCTCATCGCACTGATCACGGTCGCGCCGTGTTGCCAGGACATGGCGCGACCCAGATCTGTGGGCTCTTTAACCATGTGGTCGGCTGTGACCAATCACATCCGGTCACATGTAAACAAGGAAGTGTCGGTAATTGGAGTACCTCGCCTCACACTGACAGAGTGTGTGGCGAGGAGACCGATCAGTGGCATCTCCTCTCACAGAGGACATATAGGGATGTAATCAGGGCACTGATCATCAGTGCCCTGATTACAATTGACCACCAGTGCCAGCAACCAGTGCCCACCCCAGTGCCAGCAGTCAGTGCCCACAAGTGCCTGGCAGTGGCACCAATTAGTGCCCATTAGTAATGCCAGCCAGTGCTGACTATTAGTGCTGCCTATCAGTGCTGCCCATCAATGCCCATCAATGCTGCCCATCAATGCTGCCCATCAATGCTCATCAGTGCCACCCATCAATGCTCATCAGTGCCCATCTGTGCTGCCTATCTGTGCCCACCAGTGCCACCTATCAGTGCCCATCTGGTCTGCCTATCTGTGCCCACCAGTGCCACCTATCAGTGCCCACCAGTGCCACCTATCAGTGCCCACCAGTGCCACCCATCAGTGCCACATATCAGTGCCCATAAGTGCGGCATATTAGTGCCTCCTCATCAGTGCCACCTAATCAGTGCCCGTAAGTCCACCTCATCAGTGCCCATCAGCGCAGCCTACCAGTGCCCATCAGTGCCACCTCATTAGCACACATCAGTGAAGGAGAAAAATTACTTATTTACAGAAAAAACTTTTTTTTTTCAACATTTTCAGTCTTTTTTTTTTTTTTTAGTGAAAAATAAAAAAAAACAGCAGTGATTAAATTTTGGCAACCAAACTAATAATAGGCATGGAGGAGCTCAGCTATGAGGAAAGATTAGAGGATCTGAATTTATTCTCTCTTGAGAAGAGGAGATTAAGGGGGGATATGATCAACATGTACAAGTATATAAGTGGTCCATATAGTGAACTTGGTGTTGAGTTATTTACTTTAAGGTCATCACAAACGACAAGGGGGCACTCTTTACGTCTAGAGGAAAAAAGATTTAATCTCCAAATACGGAAAGGTTTCTTCACAGTAAGAGCTGTGAAAATGTGGAATAGACTCCCTCCAGAGGTGGTTTTGGCCAGCACGGTTGATTGCTTTAAAAAAGGCATGGATTCTTTCCTTAATGTAAATAATATAACTGGGTACTAACATTTTTAAGTAAAGTTGGTCCAGAGTGAATCCGATTGCCTCTCGGGGAATCAGGAAGGAATTTTTTCCCCCATTATAGCAAATTGGATCATGCTTTGCTGGGGTTTTTTGCCTTCTTCTGGATCAACTGTGGGTGAAGGATTGTATATGGGATTGTTTGGTTATATATCTTTTTTTTTTTTTTTTGGTTGAACTAGATGGACTTGTGTCTTTTTTCAGCCTGACTAACTATGTAAATACCACCAAAATAAAGCTCTATTTGTGTGAAGAAAATGATAAACATTTCACATTACAGTGTAGCATGACCGCGCGACTGCCATTCAAAGTTTGACAGCACTGAAAGCTGAAAAATGACCTGGGCAGGAAGGATGTGAAAGTGCCCAGTATTGTGGTGGTTAAAATGTATGGCTTTCCCTTTTATGAACAAGAAAATAATGACGCTATGCTATTGGGCTGGTATAAAAATGTTATGGGGCTGGTGTGAAATTTTTTCCTGGCTGGTTTTTATTCCCAGTCCGGCCCTGGTTCTGGCCAGCTCAGTAGATTGTTTTAAACAATAAGCTGGATACATTCCTAAATGCACAAAATATATCTGGTTATTAATTTTTAGACGTAATAATGTCAAGGATAGTTGATCCAGGAAATATCCGATGGCCTCCTAGGGGATCAGGAAGGAGTTTCTTTTTCCTGCAATGTAGCAAATTGAATCAGGCTTTATTGTTTCGTTTTTTCCTTCCCTGGATCAACTATGGATATTGGATAGTGAGTGTATATGGAGGCTTACTTTTTTTTGGTTGAACTAGATAGATTATTGTCTTTTTTTAACCAAACTATGTGACTGCTGTATGCAACATTTCATGGTTTGACTGCTCCAAGGCTGTTGTCAGCTAGGTGAAGAAGAACATACCTATAGCTGCTAGTTTCAGTAAAAGTTCCCATACAACATGGAGCCAATCGGTCAATCCATTTATGGAAGCATAGGCTAATAAAAGTCAGGAGGTTCACCAAATATTGTCTTTATTAATTTCTTAGACTGTATGTGTATCCCATATGTATTGTGTGCATGAGGCCTTATAATTAAAATCATATTTTCAGAAAAAAATAAATTGCTCATGATTGGACGTATAATGGGCTGGTGATTTCCATGATTTCTGGAATAAGAACAACAGCCCTATCCCTCGTGAACAACAGCAGCATTCACACGGAAGGTTGAGAGGCTCTTTGAAGTTCATCATACCCTCTTCAATATACTCTGTCACTACAAGATACAGTAGATATGTAGGAAGTGGTGTATAGAACCACAGCACTTAGCAGGGAATGTAGGATGTGACATTTCTTCCAGAGGCATAGCTTTTAGAGACCCAAAAGAAGGCAGTAGGACAGGTGATGTTTTTTTCTGGATTTTTAGGGCCCATTTACACTGTTGTGTTTTATCACATATGTTCCAATGTGCCAAAATGAGGTGTGGTTCCCCATAATAAAGATAGTGTCTGTTCCCCTCTCAGTGCTGCAGTGCATTCTAAAATATAAAATATGTCCATGCTTTTCTGCAGTTTTGTTCCCATAGAAGTCAATGCATTAAAGTCAATGCAACTTGAATAACATGCATTTTGAAGCGTTGTTAACAGGTATTTAAGCAGACCTTGGGTTACATTTGCTTACCAAAGAACCAGATCCCCCCCCCCCATCCTTCCATTTTGCACATTGGACTATTGACTATTTATTTTTGGGTAGCATCCTGGGATGGAAACTGGACCCATTGTCCTGTGCCTTGCACATATGCAGTAGGGTCACTGCCCGTGTGTCATCAAAAAGTCACAGCCCAGGTTCACAAATCCAAGATGGCAGTGCAGGATCTGAAGGAATGTGAAGACATCAGGTTGTAGGAAGATAGCACTCAAATTCTTGGCCTGGTAAATATGTGTTTTTAAAAAGTTGGTAGCATTTGTAGCAGCTGACTTTCAATTGTTGTCAAAATGGGTACATTTCCTTATTAAAGTAGAACTATAGGCAAAATGTTTTTTTTTTTCATTTTGGATAGAGTGAGGGTTATAACCCCTGCCAGATTTGTTTTGTCACCTTGTTTTGCTTTGTGTCTTTTGACACATGCTACCTAAAGCATGAACAATAGTACAATAGGAGTATGCTAAAAGTTACTTATCCATGTTAAGCTGAATGAGGTTCACATGAAGGGAGAGAGAACCTGTCAGTTCCTGCGGGGGAATCCCCCCCCCCTCCTCACTGACACTATGTTAATGTGAGCAGCGCTCGCACAGGCATCCGCCCGCTCTGCTTTCTCCCCTGCATCCTCATTAGCAGGAGGAGGGGAGTCAATCATTGGGGCTCCAACTGCTGAAAAAAATTCTATAGTCCCCAACTAAAACGGCCCCATAGCCTTGTAATGGGGCAGGACTACAGGGTCCAGCACTCTCTGCACTGAAAGCAGCTGAGGACTCTATCTTGTCTCCCAAGGCAAAAGAAGAGACTGGACCCAGGAAAGAGGTATTGCCTCCCAGATCAGTTCACCTCTTCTTTTCAGTCATCCATGGCCAGTCGGGGAAATCCAGACTGAGAAGGGATCCCGGGTGCATATCCAGGCACACCTACATCGACAGCGTAAATCGTTCCCATGTGAGGTGACCAGTCGGGTTACCAGAAGAGCCTGCCTGTTCCAGGATGTTTGTTTGGACCTTAACCGCAGGATTGGGGAGAGGGCACCTGCCCATTTGCAGGAAACAAGGACACTGCACTCAGACAGAGTTACTTCACTTTGCCCACACTTACTAGAACCTGGATCTCATTGAAGCCCTGTTAAGCAGTTACAGTGGCCGCCTTGCTATTTGGATATTGTCAGCATACCACAGTTACACTTTGCGAAGCAGGAGTTCTAAGTGCGCCAACTAAAGTGGCTAGCTAAAGATCCAAGGTCTCATCCTTCTTCCAAGGGACTGAAGTTACTGGTGCCATACGGGCATGCACACACATGCTCAGGTCTCTTTATATGTAGTGTATCTGCAGGATAGTCTGACTTGGGAGTTGGGCCACTGAACGTTGAGTTGGGAACAGTGTTGATAGTTGAGCCTGTGGTGTCAGGGGAGAGAAGAGAGAGATCTGACATTCTTCTGCTTTCCTCCTGCCTAGACTCATAAAGCCACATTGTGATCTACTGTTAATAAAGTGTTTCTTCTGCTCTTGGGGTTATTTGCAGTTGTGGAATCCCCTGTAAGCAGCCTGACTATAGTACTGAGTTACAGTATCTCACAAAAGTGAGTACACCACTCATATTTTTTGTAAATATTTTATTCTATCTTTTCATGTGACAACACTGAAAAAATGACACTTTACTACAATGTAGTAGAGAGTGTACAGCTTGTATAACTGTCCCCTCAAAATAACTCAACAGACAGCCATTAATATCTAAACCGCTGGCAACAAAAGTGAGTACACCCCTAAGTCAAAATGTCCAAATTGGGCCCAAAGTGTCAATATTTTTTGTGGCCACCATTATTTTCCGGGACTGCCTTAACCCTCTTGGACATGGAGTTCACCAGAGCTTCACACATTGCCACTGGAGTCCTTTTCCACTCCTCCCTGACGATATCACAGAGCTGGTGGATGTTAGAGACCTTGCGCTCCTCCACCTTCCATTTGAGGATGCCCCACAGATGCTCAATAGGGTTTAGGTCTGGAGGCATGCTTGGCCAGTCCATCCACTTTACCCTCAGCTTATTTAGCAAGACAGTGGTTGTCTTGGAGGTGTGTTTGGGGTTGTTATCATGTTGGAATACTGCCCTGTGGTCTAGTCTGCGAAGGGAGGGGATCGTGCTCTGTGTGAGTATGTCACAGTACATGTTGGCATTCATGGTTCCCTCAATGAACTGTAACTCCCCAGAACACTGCTATGGCTTCTGCCGCTAATTTATACTTTTCTCACACAGTTTGAAGATGGTCCACATCAACCTCCATTTTTCATTTTTTTATGTGATTTTTTTTTTTTTAAATTATTTTAAGTTATTTCCCTATCCCCATTTCTTTGTAGGGCACTTGTCCGACCCTTACCTCCATTTTCCTTCCTTTTGCAGACCTCTAGGACTTTCCAGGACTTTTTTACAGCAATTTTCAAAACTTTTATTAAATCACCAGAACCCCGGACCCGAACCCGGACTTTTTTTGAAAAGTCCGGGTTCGGGTCCAGGTCCCGGACACCCAAAAGTTCGGTACGGACCCAAACTTTACAGTTCGGGTTCGCTCAACTCTATTCCCAAGCCAAAAAACAATGTACAAAACAATTGGAACGAATAATGCAGGCGATTCGGTCACTGGAAGAGGTGAACAAACGCCAACCCTCACAACAAACATCAGCAGATCTTATGAAATTGAACATTTCTCTTAGAGATTTATTATTGTACCAATATAAAAAACAAACTAGAGCAACTGAAGCCAAATTCTACGCCCTCAACAACAAGGTCGGTGCTTTTCCATAGATGAAGTATATGACAACCAGAGCCAAAATCACCTCCCCAAAAGGTATTACGAAAATTTTCAAATTCTACTATGCCACCTTATACGACCTTAAATCAGACACTCAAACAACACAGCCCACTGAGGAGAAAATACACTCCTTTCTTAGCACATTGAACTTACCCAGCTTAACCAAAGATCAATTAAAAACACACTGGTTCCCAAATTTAAAAAAAGTTATATCCAAATTGCCCAAAGCCAAAGCCCCTGGTATTGACGGATTTTCAAATGAATATTACCAAAAATTCACAGATACATTAGCCCCACACCTAGTGAACATCTATTACTAAGCAATGTCCAAAGGCCAATTCCACAATAAAATGCTATAGGTAGTGATTACTACCATACCCAAACCTGATAAAGATACCTCCCTTCCCAGTAATGAATTACAGACCTATATCTCTCCTCAATTCTGCCATAAAAATCAATGTGAAAGCATTAGCCCTTAGATTACTAAAAATTTTACCTACACTAATTCACCCAGACCAAGTAGGCTTCATCACAGGACGGCAAGCCCCAGATGCCACTAGAAGAATCCTAAACATTCTCACAAAACTCCCTCACTCCTCTTGGCACTCGGCAGATGCCGAGAAAGCATTTGATCGTGTGCACTGGGGGTTCCTTGAAGCTGTTCTGAGAAAACAACCGTGTTAGCACTATACTCGCAACCATCAGCCAAAGTTCTGATTTCACTTTCCTTTCCTCACAATTTATGATCATGAATGGTACCAGACAAAGGTGCCCGTTATCTCTGCTAATATTTGCACTAATCATGGAGCCCCTGGCGCATGCAATCCGCACATCCCTAGATGTGACAGGAATACAAATAGGCCCAACGCATAATAAAATTGGACATTTCGCAGACAATGCGATTCTAATGACTACAAACCCGCTTCAAACTCTTCAAGAAATACGCCTAGTGACGTAATCGCCTAGGCGGGGACATGCCGGAAGTGCGGGTGAAACCCTAAAATAAAAGGTATTTACATGGTGAAAAAAAAAACCTGTTTCCATTAGTAAAAGCACGATCAATGGGTATGCGATAGACATCGAGTCTATAAAATGGGTGGAACTCCGCTTTAATGTCACAAACAACACGCACCTCTATGCACAAGCAAGGATTTCAATTTGCCAGAAAACAATAAAATAGCTCAAAATAGATGGTCTTTGAAAATGCATAATAGTTCCCCTATATGACCTTCTCCTTAGCCTAGAGTCTAGACAAAGGGGAAAAAAACACATTTAGAAAAAAAAAAAATGATTATATAAGTGAGGAACGAAAGCATAATTAAGTAGAGTTTTAGTGGTCTAATGAAACAAAATTATACTTAGCGGTTAAATGAAAATCAGACTTTAAGACATGTATCCTCAGCGTGCGAGACAATTAATAGAATTTCTATTTCAATTTTTTTTTTTTTTTTCCTGAAGACCACTCTGTGATTGAGAGAGCTTGTCATCAGCAATCACGCAGCTTTATTTCAGGGGGAATCATGAATATGTGAGTGGAAAGTCACTTTTAGCTGAAGTGCTTTATTGCCGCGGGCCATTTGTTACCAAGAAGAATGCGGAAACCCTGGGTATAAAATTTCACATGCTGAGCTTCTGAATAACTTATAAAATGTCTGCACTAAAGTGTTAGCTGGCAATCCTATTTTAAACGTATAATTTTTCTTTTAAAGCGTTTATTCCATTTTATTCCTTTCTTACCACTTCAATTCTTGGGATTGTTTAGAGTGGCTTATTAGTCCCCCTCTTTTTTTTTTATTTTTTTTCGACAAATGGAATATTGTTATATCATTCTGAAAGGACAATCTACTTAATTTTGTGATTCACCAGCAATGTGGATTTTGACCGTTGTGCAAACTTTCAATTGCAACCTTCATTATAGGTGATTTAGGCAGAATCGTGCAGAATTGCTTTATATAAATTGGTTATATTAACAAGGTTTTGTTACTATTTCAAAAAATGATGTAAAATATATAATACTTGCAGGGTGTACATATTCTAAGTTATTATTGCAACATTTGCATATGAATGAATGCACATACTGTACATACTGTCGTGATTGCATTTAACCACTTGACCGCCGGAAGGTTTACCCCCACTTCACGACCGAGCCATTTTCTGCGATACGGCACTGCTTTACTTTAACTACTTTAATACCAGGCACTTTCACCCCCTTCCTGCCCAGGACAATTTTCAGCTTTCAGCTATTCAAAATGTTGCATTTTGAAAGACAATTGCGCAGTCATGCAACACTGTACCCAAATTAATTTTTTATCATTTTCTTCACACAAATAGAGCTTTCTTTTGGTGGTATTTAACCACTTCCGGACCGCCGTACGTCGTTTGACGGCGGTACTTTGAAGTGGAATACCGTTGTTATGGTAGCAGATAGCTACCATAACCCTGGTATCTATTTTTTCAGCAGGAGCTTCTGCGTCAGATAAAAGTGGTCTTAGCGGCGGATTCGCCGCGAGATCCCTTTTATCAGCGGCGGGAGAGGTGCCCCCCCCTCCCGCCGCTTTCCCGCCATCTCCGCCGCTTACCGGACCCGCCGGCAGCAGCGGAGATGATCGGGTTCTCCCCCCCAGTGTCCGTGAGCCGAGTGAGCGGCTAAAGCCGTTCACCCGGCTCCATAACATGGCTGGGCGGAAGCTACGTCACAAGTAGCTTCCGCCCAATGCTCTTAAAGGGGACATTTTTTTTTTTCCCCTGCCATTTTTTTCAAAATTTTTTTTTTTTTCTTTTAATGCATTTTAGTGTAAAAATGAGATCTGAGGTCTTTTTGACCCCAGATCTCATATTTTGGAGGTCCTGGCATGATTTTTTCTATTACAAGGAATGTTTACATTTCTTGTAATAGGAAAAAAAGTGATCAAAATTTTTTTTAAAAAAAAAGAAAGTTGTAAAAATAAAAATTAAAAAGTAAAATCCATAATTAAAAAAAAAAAAAATTTAAAGCGCACCGTCCTTGCGAGCTCGCGCGCAGAAGCGAACGCATACGTAAGTTCCGCCCACATATGAAAACGGTGTGCAAACCACACATGTGAGGTATCGCCGCGATCGTTAGAGCGAGAGCAATAATTCTAGCCCTAGACCTCCTCTGTAACACAAAAATGCTAACCTGTAGAATTTTTTAAATGTCGCCAATGGAGATTTTTATGTTGCAAAGTTTGTCGCCATTCCGCGAGCGGACGCAATTTTGAAGTATGACATGTTGGGTATCATTTTACTCGGCGTAACATTATCTTTCACAATATGGAAAAAATTGACCTAACTTTACTGTTGTCTTATTTTTTAACTAAAAAAACTGAATTTTTAAAAAAAAAAAAATCGCGCTTTTAAGAC
>BLSH010019799.1:178019-188463 GCA_018402905.1 Glandirana rugosa
TGCGTCTTCCCTTATAGGTGTTTTTGTTTCGGTCTGATCAACGGTAAACGGTTCTCAATGAGGGTCTTTAAGTCACTTCTAATACTACTTTGTAATCAAGGGCAACATTTTGTGAGGTGGGGAGGTGAAGATGAGGGGGTGCTGCAGCTGCACAGAGAAGAGCAGGATCTGAAGGAGTTATGTCCTCCACTCTGTGGCCAACTGCTGAGACAGGGGGTGGTGGAGATGAGGAGAGAGCTGCAGGAAAGGTGTGAGGGCCACATGAAATTACCTGGAGGGCCGGATTTGGCCCCCGGGCCTTGTGTTTGACACCTGTGTTCTAGATGTTTCACGTGCATGCCCTTCCCGGCTGCAACCTTAAGAAGTGCTCTGATGGTGGAGTGTTTTACAACGGGAACTAATGTTTCATCATAATCTTCACTGAATTTCTGGGAGTAACTCTTGGCAAATGGCAACTAGTCTGGCTTTGTTTTTGTGGATATTCCCTTCTGCGTCTGACTTTGAAAGTCCACTTACTTCCTATAGTTTTGCGGTTAGGAAGGAGCTATGTGAGTGTCCAGGTTTTATTTTCTTGAAGTGACTTTAATTCTTCTGCTGCCTTTCTCCATTTATTGGCTTCATATTTTGGTCGTTTTTCTATGTCTTCCCAGCATGTTGGTTCAAGTATGCTGTGTGTTTTGTCAGTGTATGACAGCTTGTGGGGTGGTATCCCCTTTGCAGTCCGAATGGATCTTCTGATTTCAGGCAGTTCAGCAGGATCTGATGGGGAACTTGATTTAGGTATTGTGAGTTCCACCTCTTGTTCTGATTCCTTCACAGGTTCGCTTTGATTGACCTTTTCTTCTGGCTTGCTTGGCATATTCACTTCACAGCTTTCAAGGACCAGTGTTTCTGGTGATGGGCTCTCATCAAAATAGACACTATGGCTTATTGTCACTTTGGCAGTCTTTGGGTGTAGGATTCTATAATCCTTAGTTTGCTCACTATAACCTAGTAGAATGCCCTGTATCAGTGTTGCCAACCTCCCGCAGCGTTTTTTACTGGCAAATCATGGAAAATCTTACTGGCAGAGCACCTTTTTTACTGGCAACCTGAAAAATAACTGAACTCCCATTAAAAACTAAGACAATTTGGGGGGCGCATGCGCGGCGCGATGCAGGGCGGCGGCTCTTCTTAACAGCTCCGCGGCTGCTATCTGGGGGAAAGGCGATTACAGGGTGCTTCACCCTCTAAAAGAGCACCAAAACTATCCATAACCCTGCCGGAACACCTGGTGCGTGCCTGGAAGCAGGAAAGGACCGAAGAAGCGCCGCTCACAGAGCCATCTCACAACTTATTTGCTCCGGTCCCAGGAGAAGAACAGGAAGATGTCCCAAAATGGCACCGCCACCATGCTGTCTCAGAAAGGCTCCTCTTCTGCAGATGATGTCTCCCTAATCAATACAAACTGTGAGTATAACTCTCCACATATACCACAGACAGGCATCACCAAGGCAGACTTAGAGGATAGCCTAGCAGCAATATATGAAAAACTGGCAGACAAGATTCATAGAGAGGTCAGTAACTCCACAAACGCCTTAACACAAGAGATATCTGCCCTAGGAAATCGCACAGACATTCTTGAGACTAAACATGATGAACTGACTCTTGCACACAATGATTTAAGAAAAGACTATGAAACATTAGCGGAAAACTTTGCGTATGTGCAAACGCAAGTCGAAGATCTCGATAACAGAAACAGAAGGAATAACTTGCGCATTCGCGGTGTTCCAGAATCAATAACGGACATACACACCGCCATGCTTAAGCTGTTTCACTCCCTTGTTCCCGAAAAATCCGATGATGCATTTTTATGCGACAGGATGCACAGGGCACTAAGGCCAAAACCACCAGCAGATAAACCACCCAGAGACATAATTCTTTGTCTAAAAGATTTCCTTATAAAAGAAGATATCCTGAGGGCCTCCAGAAACACCACTAATATCAACATTGAAGGGACAAAAATCCAAATATATCCAGACATCTCCCCTGCGACACTTGAAAGGAGACGTAACATGAGGGAAGTCACAAGTGTTTTACAAAGTGCCAGAATCCGTTATAGATGGGGATTCCCCTTCAAACTATCGGTCCCTCACAATGGCACAGTATACACAGTATACAATCTAACAGAAGGAAAGGATCTTCTAATCAAGCTAGGCCTTTTAGACCCTGAACCTGCCCTGCGTCTTCCATCCACTCCCAGACCTTCTCCCATCTGGTCCACCCCATCATCAAGACGTGATCAAAGAAATCTGCGACATTCTCCCAGGAATCTCTCAACCTGATTCATACCATTAGATCTGTAATATCTTACTCCGCCTGCAGAATTTTTCCCGGATTTCTTATTTTGCTAAATTTTCCATTATTTTTTATTTTTTTATTGACACCATATTTGCCCTGTTGCTGCTAATGATTCATATGCTTTCAGCAGACATGATTCAACTTTACTCTGGGATGATATCCTTCTCTAATAGTTTTTCTTCTCTAAACCCAGTATAACACGTGGCTGAGCTCATTCTCGCACACTGTACGCATTACCACTTTTGCCCTGTGGATGTCACTATCACACAAGTTTTCAACAAACATGATTCTGTCCAGCTTCAAGATGTCATCTCCCTCCTCTAACCTCAACATCACACAAAAGGTTTATCTCCCTGGCATATGTGGACATCACAAGGTTTCTACCCTTGTAAGAACCAGCCTAAAACTTGACTTTAATGACATTGTTTCTCACTCACCATAATGATTATTTCTGTTCTTCAGGAAAGAGTACACAGAACAAGTGCACTCATGGCAATATGGTCTAATCAATAATTTTTTCAGTGTTATTCTCTCACACCATCTAAGTATATGCTGATTCTTATATAGCAAGTTATACCTATACTTAATTTCTTGCTATATTTGCTTCTCTCGTTGTTAACAGTATTTGTTACCATCAGGTATGTGCTACCTTATATTCTTTATTTTTCAACACTTTATCAACGCCTATTCCCCCAGGCGCCGTTGCTGGATTGTCCCCCACCTGTCAATGTTTTTGAGGCATGGCAGTTTATGCTCGGTCCCCAGACCTTCCTTGCTCAATGCATTGTCAGGATGTGGACGGTTTAGTCCATTTGTGAAAGTTTTTTTGTCGTCAGATATATTTTCTTTCGACCCCATTATTGCGGTTACGCAATCTTTATTGTTGTTTTTTCTTCTAAATTTATCTGTACTTTTACACTTTTCTAATTATTATGGAAGGAATATATTGTTCACCAAATTATTTGTAATGTTGACATGCACTAAATATCTTCTCAGTACCTGTTACCCTCATCAATCTTGTGCCACAGGGTGTGTGGTGGTCGAGTGTGCGGTCTTCCATGGAGCTCCGTTTGGATCCCACGTATGGAAATACGGTAAAACCATCTCTGATTACACAGTTTCTATAGTCTCCTTTTATTAACACAATAATGGATCTTAAGATTATTACACATAATGTTCAAGGCTTCAATTCACCCCACAAAAGAAAGAAAGCCTTTAATTTTTACAAAAGACTGGGAGCCGATGTCATACTCATGCAGGAGACGCACTTCTCGACCACCGGTCACCCTCAATACTTTAACAAAGCATATAACCAAACATTTTATACCACCTATTCCAACAAAACTAGAGGAGTAGCAATATTCATCAAAAATTCTATTATCTTTGAAACACAGCATATTTTTAAAGACCCGTTAAGCAGATTTATCATTATTAAAGGGAAAATAAATGGTCGCCTTCTCACAATTGCCTCTTTATATGCCCCGAACAAAGCTCAATCTACTTTTTTCAACGACTTCTTTAACATCTTAGATAAATACAATTCCCCTCACATGATAGTTGGAGGAGACTTCAACCTCGCTGCAAACTCCTTACTAGATAGAAGTAACAACTCCCCCACTGCTAGATCTTTTACAAAATCGATCTCTAAATCCTTATATGATCGCCAACTTCTTGATGCTTGGTGTGCCCACAACACAGGTATCAAGGCATATACATTTTACTCTGCACCACACAATAGCCATGCTAGGCTAGACTACATTTTTACCACCCCAATCGTCCTCGCCAACTCCTCTAAAGCCGACATATGCCCCTGCCCATGGTCAGATCATCAGATAGTATCATTTAGCACATCAAGTATTGGACTCCAACATACGCCACACAACTGGAGAATTAATGATTCTCTTCTTTCAGATCCACAAATAATAGAACAAGTTCAAAAAAACATACAGGAGTATTTCACACTTAACAATACTCCGGACGTTCTTCCTCCCACTCTCTGGACGGCCCATAAGGCCGTGATCTGAGGCCAACTTATTGACATAGCTTCTAAAAAAAACAAAGCCAAACTGACAGACATTAGAACTTTATCAAGGGAGCTGAACCAACTATATAGTAACCCGCACCACCCCTACTCACAAACTCTCATGAACCAAATCAAATGCAAAAGACAAGCACTTGATGCTCTCCTCTCACAAGAATCAGAGAAACAAATCAGATTCTCCAAATCTAAACTCCTCCTTAATAGCAACTCCTCTTCCAAAATATTTGCCAGGAAACTAAATCAAATCACCAAACCCCCCCATGTCTACAAGCTAAGAGACAAAAATGGGAACATGGTTTCTCATCCAAACGACGTTCAACAGATCTTCTTAAATTTTTATAAAAAGCTCCTCTCTAATCCCCATTCAACATCCCCCAACAACATCACTAGCTGGCTCGATTCATTAAATATCCCCTCTCTCACACCACAGCAAGCTGAAATTCTTAACTCCCCATGCACAGAAGACGAGATACAAAACATAATCAGATCATTAAAATCCTCCACTGCCCCAGGCCCAGATGGATATTCCACTACATATTTCAAAAAATTTAGTTCTATCCTATCTCCCCATCTTTGCGTCCTTTTCAATCACATTCTCAAAGGTAACTATTTCCCTGAAGAAATGCTGTTAGCAAACATGTCCTTAATTCCTAAACCCTCCAAAGATCACTCTCAACCTCAAAATTATCGCCCCATATCTGTCCTAGACAACGACTTTAACCTTTTTGGCCGCCTGTTAGCAGATAGACTAGCTAAAGTAATTAACCTATTAATACATTCAGATCAGACGGGCTTTATGCCACACAGACACATTACTGACAACATTAGGCTTGTGGCAAACATAATTCAAGACGCCAATCACACCTCTCGCCCTGTCACCCTTCTAAGCCTAGATATTAACAAGGCTTTTGACAGTGTGGGATGGTCTTATCTAGATCTCATTTTATCAAAATTTGGCATTAAAGACTCCTTTTTTCATGGATTTAAAGCTTTATATCATCTTCCCCAAACAAGGATTAAGATCCCTGGAGCCAACTCAGAATTTTTTCCACTACACAGAGGCACACGGCAGGGCTGCCCTTTATCGCCCCTATTATTCGCCTTGGCATTAGAACCTCTAGCGATCCACCTAAGAAACAACATAAATATTAAGGGATACATTAAAGATCAAACAGAGTACAAGCTCAGTCTATATGCCGACGATTCCATTCTCTTTTTGTCAGAACCGATCAATTCACTCCCAATACTGATACAGACTTTGGAACAATTTCACCATATCTCTGGCCTCAAAGTCAATCTCTCAAAGTGCTCTATTCTACCTATAAACATACCCACTGACATCGCACATCATATCCAAAACAATTTCTCTTTTACCTGGTGCCCCCACTCATTCAGATATTTAGGTGTCCATATCACCCCTAACTTCAATACACTATATCAACATAACTACCCTCCCCTTTTTGTTCATATCAGAAAGTTGCTAAAATCCTGGACCACCTTTAATATTTCTTTTCTTGGAAAATTATGTGCAATTAAGATGACAATTCTTCCCAAACTTTTATTTTATTTCCGCTCACTCCCAATTAATATTCACAAATACAAATTGGATGCACTACAGAAAGATATCAACTCATTTATCTGGTCCGGAAAAAAACCCAGATGTAACCTCACCACACTTTATAGACCCTCCAAATCAGGGGGCTTCGGCCTACCTAACATTTGGCAATATTACATTTCGGCTAGATTAACACATCTCACACAATGGTCGGCAGACCCCAAGGATATTCCTTGGTTAACCTTTGAATTATCTTCTATCTCTCCCTTTTTCATTAATGGAATCCTATGGTCTAAAACAATTAAATATAAACATCTACAAAAGTGCAATAGTATTGTGGCCCAGCTATATCAATTCTGGTCCAGACACAAAGACACCCTTAACCTAGTCTCTCAACCCCCCCCTCTTGCATCATACATTGGTGAAATAACTGAACCCCACGATATCTCTGCTCTTTCCACCTGGAAGAATCACAAGCTCACTAACCTACTCTCCATTACAGAAGATGGTATTTTCCTCCCTTTAGAGAGAATTAAAACCAAATTTAATTTCCCAGATGCCACCTCACAACAATACTCGATCATCAAAAATTTCTATAACAAACTTTTCCCAACCAAATTAAAAACACCCTTCACTCCATTGGAGAACATATGTATAAAATCCCCTAGGGGAAAGGGTCTCATCTCAATCCTCTACAAACACATTACAAATATTACACAACCTCACAAAACACAAGCCATGATAAAATGGGAAACAAACCTCGATCTTACGATATCTATCAAAGACTGGCATACTATGATAGACAACTCACATAAATGCAACCTAGCAACAGCGTTTAGAGAAACACCCACTAAACTCCTTACTAGATGGTATCTTACTCCTGCCAAGATCAACTTAATGTATCCATCTTCCCCTCAAACATGTTTCCGAAGTTGTAATGCATTGGGTACTCTACTGCACATATTCTGGGATTGTGTTCATGTTAAAGATATCTGGATCTTAGCTCAAACTAGAATTTCCAAATTTTTGAATAGACAGATCCCTATATCTCCACAAATATGTCTACTTTTTCAATCCATACCCGACACTCCAAATCAATGCTTAAGATTGATACACACTCTATTCAGTGCGATTCAGTGGATGATAGCTTGTAACTGGCGCTCCAAAAATCTCTCTTGGTCA
Source organism: Glandirana rugosa (assembly GCA_018402905.1). NCBI lineage: Eukaryota > Metazoa > Chordata > Amphibia > Anura > Ranidae > Glandirana > Glandirana rugosa. Next base: position 185,138 of record BLSH010019799.1, read on the forward strand.
CAAGTACTACATAGAATGGATCAAGCCAGACTCACAGAGTGTATCCTTCATACCCTGTTTGATTCAAGACATATTCTAAAGGAAAAATGGTCCTATTGGGATATTCCATGATATACTCTGTGAGCTACTCTCAGTGTTTTCTAACACTTCTACTTTCAACCTCCAAACCTTCACCTCATAACTCTGATGTACACAATTGTATGGTGCTTACCTCATCTATTGTAATTATATGTTTGTAGATATCCCTCAGGGTTGTTAAGTCTCTGTACTACAATGTATAATACAAGGTACTGATTCATGTATGTATTTTTTACCATTTCCTTCCAATAAAAAATTCGTAAACAAAAAAAAAAACTAAGACAATTGATATTTAAACACAACATGGAAACACTGACAATACCCATATCAAGTAGTTTGCCCAGCTTACACTTAAAAAGTCAGCACAGCATGACAAATTATCAGACCCTGATATTTATAGACATTTCTAAAAATCACTGATTTTTACAAATTGTCAGTAAATTTACTGGCGGTTGGCAACACTGCCCTGTATGACTCTGTTCTCCAGCTTGGATCTCTTCTCACTTGGAATATAGTCATATGCTTTACATCCAAACACTCTGATGTGCCCTAAGCTAGGCTTTGATCCATGCCACATTTCAAATGGAGTACTTTTAATGGCTTTTGAGGGTAGTCTGTTCTGTAGGTAGGTGGCAGTCATGACTTCTTCTCCCCAGTACTTGTGAGGTAGGTTGGCATCCGACAACATGCATCTGGCCATTTCTATGCGATTTTTCCTTTCTGCGACACCGGTTTGTTCAGGAGTGTATGGTGTGGTTGTCTGGTATACTATTCCTTGTCTATTCAGGTATGAGGACAATTCCTTACTTATGTATTCTCCCCCATTATCTGTGTGTATTATTCCTGGTTTGCTAGACATGGCAACAAACTCTTGAAGTTTCCCTGATGTTTCATTCTTGTGTTTCATTAGATAAGTAGTCGTGTACCTGGAGTAATCATCAATGAAAGTCAGTAGATATCTACTGTGAAGCCAATCAGTGGGCGCGGGTATTCGATGTCTGCCGGCACCCGCTGATCATCAGACGGAGACACAGATCGCCATTCTGACAGGAAAGAAGGGATGCGTCTAACATTGCCTCTTCTATTAGAAATATAAGAATGCGCGCAATGCGCATGCGCATGACCATAGACCTGCACTGGTTTTCTGGTGCTGGGAATCCAGTTTACCTTACACATATGCTTCCTATTACAGCTTCTCTGACACTCAAGGCATCCGGAGTTCTTCCCTGGTGCTTTGATCTGCATATTACACAAACTAATCTTTAAACCAGGTCTTGGTAGGCATGTGGCCTTTGGGGAACTGAACCCCCAAGTTACTCTCTGAAAATTTATACAATGTCCTAGCATGCACTACTGGAAATAAAGCTCATGGTGGTCGACAACAGAGTGACAAAATTCATAGCTCTGATTAGTGCAGCCTCTCAGGCTACTGCCAGAGGCACAGCACCCTGGGGAGAAGACACCATAATCCAGTGAGGCACAAGCTTTATATTACAACTTCTCTGATCCTTAAAGTGGTTGTAAACCCTATTACACCACTTGTACCTTCAGGTAAGCCTATAATAAGGCTTACCTGTAGGTACCGTGAATATCTCCTAAACTTGTACAGTTTAGGAGATATTCAGTATATGCGCTGCTGCCTATCAGGAACCATGAATTAAACTGAGACAGAAGTGCAGTAAAAATTATGCTTTTCAATAAAATGGCAAAATAGTACAAACAGAATAAACGTAGTCAAAACATAGGCAGCAGGGTTCCAGCTGCAGTTGGTCAATAAGGGGTCCTTGGGCACCGCCTCCCCACCACTGACAAGAAAAAAAAAAAAAAGGTCAGCCTGGCCCCCTACAGGAGGCACCGGTATATTGACTTTTTTTTTTCTCGGCTCCTTGCTGTCTGCTGACAGCAAGTAGTGAGCCGATTGGTCAGTCATTAAAGACTATGTGTGTGCGCTGAACAGGTGGCCTGAGCCAGTGACTGACTGGCATTGGATGCTGTGGGCAGGGGTGGGACTGTGGCAGACATGCAGCACTGTACTGGGTTTCAGTCCTGCTGACTCCTACTCCACAGACCATCCACTCCAGGCCCAGCCCGCTCACCGCAAGCCAGGGCCGATCCTAGGGTCACAGGCGCCTGGGTGCAAAAATATTTCTGGCGCCCCCACATGGGCGTGGTTATCTTACTAACTCCTCCCCTTTACAAATGTTTCTATGGCAATGACTCAAATACAGAGATGCTCCCCTAAGGAGTCTTCATTGCCCTGGGATCATCCCATGATCTCTTAAAAAGAAACAAAATACAGAAAAAGAATACTCTAAAGCCCCGTACACACGGGACGACGATCGCACGTACGATCGTGTCAAAATCGTATGTTGGCTGTTGTATCTAGCATACTGACTGCACTACACGATCGTGCGACCGCAGGAGAACGTTCAGGTGCATGTAATTAGCATCCAGCCATTCCTGACTTTGGAGCATGCGTGTTTTGCACAATACAACTTTGTTGTACCAACTGCTCTGTACACACGATACAACGGTCGTATGAGAGCTTGTTGGTACGACCAAGTTTTCTAGTCTGCTCATACAACTCCCTTGTACGACCGTCGAACGTCGGCTGTTCTAATAGCGCATACGAACGATCGATATCGCATACAACGGTTGTTAGTATGACCTGTTGTATGCGATCATCATCCCGTGTGTACAAGGCTTAATGAGACCTGGGGGGGGGGGGGGACTGTCTCTGATGGGCACAGTACAAGAGACAGTCAGAGACTGCAGACATGATACAAGAGATCAATGGTCAAATGCAGCCCACAAGTGCCCATCAAATGCAGCCTAATCAGTGCCCACCAATTGGAGCCTACCAGTGCCCACCAAATGCAGCCTAATCAGTGCCCATCAAATGCTGCCTACCAGTGCCTGCCAATTGCAGCCTACCAGTGCCCACCAAGTACAGCCTACCAGTGCCCACCAATTGCAGCCTACAAGTGCCCACCAAATGCAGCTTTTCAGTGCCTATCAAATGCAGCTTACCAGTGCCCCCCAATTGCAGTCTACCAGTGCCCACCAAATGCAGCTCATCAGTGCCCACCAAATGCAGCTTATAAATACCCATCAAATGCAGGTTATCAGTGCCCACCAATTGCAGCCTACCAATGCCCATCAAATGCAGCTCATCAGTACCCACCAAATGCAGCTTATCAGTGCCCATCAAATGCAGCCTACCAGTTCCCACCAAATGCAGCCTACCA
>BLSH010019799.1:196469-206537 GCA_018402905.1 Glandirana rugosa
AGATATTACAGGCGTCAGAGACAGGTGGAGAACAGAAAAATAGTACAGACGTTAGAGACTCCCCCTGAGACCTCTCCACAGTTCTCACACTCACTACGGCCCTACCCTCAGTGTCCTCCTTAGTCTGCACACCTCTCTCCTCTGATATCATATTTTGGTCTCGGCGGTTCGACCTCGGCAGATTGACTAGGGACGTACCACGTGGACTCTCCTCCAGTCACTGTCGCGGTGGTCCGATCAGAGCCCAAGACGTCGCAATGGTAAATGTATTCTCAAGGGAAAATGACATTCCCCCTAGAGACACGACCGACCCAATATCATTGGACTCGAAGTACAGTTACCTCTTTATACAAAAAACTGAAACAAAAATTGAATTCGTGTAACGTGACAAAGAGTACCTAAAATGACAGTTTTCAGTGCTAAACTGTGCAAATATCAACATTTAAACTATAAACATATAGCTTGTGCTATTAGCAATGTGCTTAAGTTAAAAACAAAGTCAAAAAACATATTTCTCCATTGACATGAAGCTCAGGTTACTATAACCCAGCCAGCACAGAGATCCCCCTTACAGTAAAAGGGAACTCTTATGTAAATGGTAACGCTGCAGAACCCGAGACTAGCCTGGTGGCGCTGTCACTGACCTCCTCTCAGGTGCACCATGCAGGGATCAGTTAGACGGCTCCAGCTTGGCGGCTCTGGTTTTATACTATAGTCTCCTCTCTCCACACGTCTGATTCCTCCTGTGACTCCCATCCCGGCATCACTCACACTCTTGACACCTCTCCAGAGTCCCCCTCAGAGATTGCAGACATGATAAAAAGACAAGAGGTGGACAGAGACTGCGGACATTATAGAGCAGGTGGACAGAGACTGCGGACATCATATCATGATCATATTGCTGCTGCTGCTGCCCCCCCTCTCCTGGCATGCTTAAATATGTAGTGCCCCAGAGACATGAGTTGGTAATGCAGGAGAGGGGGCTGTGCCTGTACTGGACTGATCGAGATCTCAAAACATCCTTCCTTCCAAAGCATCACAGATCTCACACAAAAAAAGCAATCTACTATAACAGTATTAGGACTAGAGACTGCTACAGAAAGCCATCCTCTGCCCCCTCCTCCTCCTGCCCACTAACACAACGCACTGAGTCTGACAGGACTTGCTCAGCTTTGCTAATTTACCTTTTGCTGGGCTAATGTCCGTCCGTCCGGCCCCACTGCACGCTGTCTCCACTCCCACCCCCTCCTAGAATTTCCTGAGCTGAACTTAAATAAGCCGCGCTGGAGGAGGAGGAGGGGGAGGGGGAAGGAAACAAGCGCACCAGAGTCAGAAAGATTATCAGATTTACGGGCACAGTTTTACTTTACGGGCTTTTACGGTCGAGGAAAATAGCCCTGTTTTTACGGACAGTCCGTAAAAACACGGACGGTTGGCAACACTGATATAGTGGCTGAGTCACATGATGCACTGGCCATTCACAGCCATGCCATTAGTCGGCATGGCTGTGATGGCTTCTAGGCAAAACCAGTGAAACGCTTGTTGATTGGCTGCCCTGCAGATATTCAACATGCGTGATAAAATACCAGAACCCAAACGTTTTTGAACATTCGGGTTTGGGTTCGGTAGACGGACAGTCAAAAGTTCGGGTTCACTCAACTCTACTCATCAGTTGTTAAGGACGCGGTGGCTGACTTCCCGACCCAGTTCCTTAACAACCAGATTACACTGTGCCCAAATTGGGCAAAGCTGTGCCCAAATTGGGCAAAGCTTTGCCCAATCAGGCACAGAATGCACTGTGCAGCGCTCAGTGAATTGCAGGGTGTTCTTCGGGGCGAACACCTTGCAAATTCGGGTGTTCTGCAAATGGCCGAACAGGCAAATGTTTGGCCCAAACTCATGCTTGGGCCAAACCGTTCACCTATCCCTAATAGTAACCAATCAGCTTCTAACTTCAGCTTGTTCAATTAAGCTTTCACAATATGGCCCCTTTCACACAGGCTGTCCAATCAGGTCCGCCTGTTAGTTTTTCAGGTGGACCTGATCATACCCTCCATTCACCCTTATGGAGCGGTGGATGTCAGCGGTGACATATCCGCGGACATCTGCCGCTATCCAATCCCGTCCACAAAATCCAGATGGAAGGCTATCCCATTTTCCATCCATCTGGCAGATCAGATATGATCGGTTGAAAATGGGCAGTCGCCCATTTTCACCCGATCTACCCATAGAGGAGAGCGGGACAGTGTATATATGGATCTGTAACCAATCAGCTTCTAGGTTTGTTAATATGTGGATCTGTAACCAATCAGCTTCTAGATTTGTGTATATTTGGATCTGTAACCAATCAGATTCTAGGTTTTAGGCCCCTTTCACACTGGCACCTCCGTTGGACAGACTCCATTTGTTCAGCGGATGACAGGTCCTTCTCCGGTCCTTGTTCAGAGCGGAGATGGACCTGTCATCCGCCGGTTCAGCGGGGATCAGTGGAGCGATCCCCCACTTAGCAATCGGAGTCCATAGGAGGCACCCGTGTGAAAGCGGCCTAAAACCTAGAAGCTGATTGGTTACTATGCACAGCTGCACCAAAGTCTGTATGCACCAGTTTTTGTAAATTTCCTCCAGTGGGTCCAATAACTACAACATTGCTTTATTCCAACCATAGACCAACCTGTATCTCATTTCTTAGTCCATAGCCAACAGTTTTTTGTTAGTCATTAAAAAAAAAAAAAACCTTTACTTTAGTAAAGTAAATTCATGATGGTTTCAGTGAATTATTTAGCACTTAGGACTGATGGTCCAATTTAGTCCATAATCTGGAAAAGACAAGCCTGGGCTTATACTGGAAACCCATTGTAAACAGATAGATTGAAAATGGCATGAAAATGATGACCTAGTCTCAAGTTGAAGAAACTTTTGAGCTTTCAACTTGTAAGGCTATAAGCCAGTTTTTCAACTTCATCATAAATCTGTATGACTCTCCGGCTAATAAAACATGCCTTCCACTGTAGGAAATTGAAATTATAAGGCAAAAACACTGCCACCCCCAAATCAGACTTTGTCCGACTTTAATTTATGATCCTGCCTGTAAAGACATTGCAGGTTAGTAACTCACTGGCATAAAAGTCACATTTTACTGAAATTCATTCCATATCTTTATGTAATTGGGTAATGTGACTTTTGATAAATTATAATATTGAAAACCTTTGGATGATTTTTATATAGATATATAAATTTGGTGAAAGGTTAGTAAGTTTGGTTGATTGATAATAACCATTCAGTTATCCATCATTGGAAGGGTCTTAGTAAGGTCTTGGTGGAAGACTCGGGTCTTGCCAACTATCATTCATCAGGCTTGTCTCTGTAATGTCATCTTGGGTGCTGCTATGAGATAAAACTGTTACTGTACTGTATATTTTAGGTTTATTTTATATTTTATCTTCATCGCGTACTTCATTCGCAGGTTCTTCAATATACCCTGAGGAATGCTATTATGAAAACTTGAGGAAAGGGAAATTTATAAAGTCAATATATCTGTGCCGTACTTTTGCATTTCAAAAGTGATTGGATTATTTTTACCCTCTTTGATCTAGAATGTGAAAAAATTAGCTGTAAATCTTCCGGAGTTAAATTAAATTTCTAAAGTTTAAAGAGTGTTACCCTCAAAAACTTTTTCTGCTCATTTTGTGATTTTGGGAATGTATACAGTGTAGCAGCTTTTCTCAACCTTTTTACCCTAGAGGAACCCTTGAAATAATTTTTGAGTGCGGGGAACCCTTGCTATAACCAATTTATTGGTGGTCAGTGGGAAAATATGTCACTTACTTTGATGGTTAGTGGGAAGTATGCCCCCCTACATTGGTGGCCAAAATAGCACACAGGTAGCTAAAAGGATAATTGGTGTCATGCCACTGACTTGTCAAGTTACATTGGCCATGGAACTATGTAGGAACTGACAAGAAATAAACAAAAAATATAACAGGACTTTATTGGCATTGAATGGGGAACACATGAAACTTCATAAAAATATGTTTCTTTATTACAATAGATTCAAATACATAAGGCTAAGAAGCCATAAAAACGAGAAATAGCACAATGTAACAAGTCCAACTGCTGACTTACTGACCACTATATAATTTGTGATACTAGCTTAACTCTCTAATCTGTATGATAGTAATTATTTTGGCCGTAAATCCTCATGAGTCAGTGCATTTCTCTGTTCTGCTTCCTCAGGATGTATGCGAGTTCAGCAGTGGTTACTGGAAATATATATATATATAGAGAAAACACTCTATATGTCCAGTATCCATTGCTGAACTCTTATGTGTCCTGAGGAAGCAGAACAGAGAAACACGTTCACTCATGAGGACTTACGGCCACAATAATTACTATCATACAGATTAGAAAGTTAACCTCCCTGGCGGTATTCCCAAGTGTGGCTCGGGGTAGAATTTCAGTACCATTAGCGATAACCCCGAGCCACACTCGGGATTGCATCGCTGGATCCTGTAAGAGGTTGCTTACCTTGTCCCCGGGATCCCGCGATGTATTCCCGCAGTGTACGGCGGCCGGATCTTCCTCCTGATGCTCTGTGCCCTGGCTTCCGTTCCCTGCGAGCGATGCGACGCAGGGGGGCGGAACTGGCGGCAAATTCAAAAAGTATAAAACACAAACACACTGATACATTGTAATCCTATTGGATTAACTTACTAAATAAAATAAACTGACCTTGGTTTGCCCCCCAGTGCTTTCTCCAGTGCTCTTGCCTACAGTTTTACTGTACTTTGTGTCAGCAAACTGCAGAACGACCATGGCATCAAAAAAGCGCGCCTCCACCTCAAAAGCGGTATATGACCTGCTGGAAAACAGCGACAGCGATACAGAATCGCTTGCAGAATTGACTGATAGCGATTCGTGGGGAAGTTCGTCATCAGACACAGAAAGCGATTTCAGCGATGATCCTGCGACTGTGCCCAGCGATGTGCGGACTTGGTGCTCGATTGACTGTAGTACGGAGCATGTATCGCCCCCAAGATTTCCCTTCACTGGAGCACCAGGCATCAAAGTGGATGTTGAGGATGACAACCCCTTGGCATACCTCCAACTCTTTTTGACCAATGAGGTTATTGAAAAAATTGTTATGGAGACGAATCGGTACCAGGAGCAACAAGCTGCTATGCGTCAGAGGTTTTCAAGGAGCAGAAAGTGGGAACCCGTGACAAAAGAGGACATCTGGAAGTTTCTTGGCCTAATCATTCTGCAGGGAGTGGTGGGGAAACCCCTGCAGAAGTGGTACTGGACAACCAACACATTACTGGCCACTCCTTTTTTTGGCACGGTAATGTCAGAGTACAAATTTTCTCTGATAATGAAATATTTGCACTTTGCAAATAATGAAGAATTTGATGAAACTTCTCATCCAGCTCCAAAACTCAAAAAGATTTGGGAAGTTTATCAAATTATTCTGAAAAATTTCCAGCAGACCTATGTACCCGACAGAGACATTAATATCGACGAAAGTCTAATGGCCTACAAAGGAAGACTCAGCTGGATCCAGTATATGGCGTCAAAGAGAGCACGATTTGGAATAAAATCATTCATGTTATGTGAATCAAGCTCTGGTTACATATGGAATTTGGTCCTATACACCGGGAAAGGAACCAAATTCAATGAACAATTCAGTAATTATGGAATGGCTACCGCTTCGGTTCTTACTTTGATTGAGCCATTGCTGAATAAGGGCTACTGTGTAACCACAGAAAATTTTTATACTTCTCCAGAACTTTATGAGTTCCTTGTACACAACAAGACGGATGGTTATGGGACCGTTCGGGCTAACCGGCGTGACATGCCGCCAACCTTTGGCAATAAAAAGCTCAAGGCAGGAGAAATAGTTGCCTGGCAAAAAGGCAAAATGATGGCACTGAGATGGTGCGACAAAAAAGATGTGTGCCTTATGAGTACTATTCACAACATTACTACTGTCAAGGTACACACAAAGGTGGTAAAGATGTAATGAAACCACAAGTTCTCATGGATTACAACAACACCATGGGAGGTGTGAACAGATCTGACCAGGCCATGACATTCTATCCAGCGATGAGAAAACAAGAAAAAAAATATTACAAAAAAATATTCAGGCATCTTCTTGAACAGTGTTTGTGGAACGCATTCATTCTGCTAAAAAAAAAGAGTGACAAGTCGGTGGTTCATGCGGACTTTGTTTGGAAAGTTGCCGAACTTATATTTCTCAAGCACCAAACACCAACGACCGTAAATAGATCTGGACGTCGTGCTGCTGGCGTTGTGAACGCAGAACGCCTGACTGGTCGGCACTTTATGGACCACATTCCACCAACGGAAAAGAAGTCTGCACCCACAAGGATGTGCGTGGTTTGCTGCTCTAAGCGTGACAACACTAGAAGGAAAATACGAAAAGAAACCCACTTCTATTGTCCCGATTGTGACGTCAGACTTTGTGCTGTACCATGTTTTAAAATTTTCCATGCCCGGGACATTTACTGAAGCAATATGACTACTAATATTGCATCCTTGTTTGACCAAAAAAAAATGTCAGTGTTTTTGAGTATATTATTTACTAAAATTTATTGAATAAAAAGTATTATTATTATATTATTATTTGTTATTATTTATAGTTTTTTTTATCCAAGATGTCTACTAGACTGTTGTTTGGACAGATTTAACTGAGTTATTCCTAAGAATTACAAGCCTAAAATATAAAACGCCAAATTTCCATGCAAAATAATGGTACCGCTTTCAGCACCAAAAAATCTGAAATAATCATACCGCCAGGGAGGTTAAGCTAGTATTACAAATTATATAGTGGTCAGTAAGTTAGCAGTGCTATACCTTGTTTCTATGCCTTCTTAGCCTTATGTATTTTAATCTTTTACAATAAAGAACCATACTTTTATGACATTTTATGTGTTTTCCACTCAATGCCAGTAAAGTCCTGTGATTTTTTTGTCTTTTTCCTGTCCTGTTATTATGGGTATGGCATATAAGTGATTTAGTACTATACTATACAGGAACTATCACATGAGAGTTCAATAAACCACTGCTCAAGGAGCCCCTAACAACCACTGGATGAGGTATACTCATGACTCTCCCCATAGACTCCGCCCCTACAAGTGTCCTATTACATGGATATTATCAATGAGCAATCCTGCATTTTTACACCAAACTGAGATAGACTAGGGATGGGATGTAAGTTCGACTCAAATATCTGCTGTACGTTTGTTCACAGAACAAACGAACATACAGGGCGTTCGTGATAAATTTGAATGCCGTGGAACGCCCCATAATGCACTGCGAGATCACAGTGCATTGATGACTGCTGATTGGCCAAAGCATGCACCTGACCTGCATGCTTTGGCCAATCACAGTGCAATGTTCTCTGAGAGTTATGATTGGCCAAAGGCATGGTGCCTTTGGCCAATCATGGCTCAGGGGCTAAGTCCATGCCCCACACAATATAAGGGATATATAACAGATATTTGAAGCTGCTGGTGCCTCTGAAGTCCCACGGACATCAAGGTGTAGAGTCCTCCAGATTCTTGCATCTGTGTATAAACCTTCCATTCGGCCACCACTAACCAATGCTCACAAGCGGAAACGGCTGCATTGGACAGAAAAATACATGAAGACTAATTTTCAAACAGTCCTGTTCACTGATGAGTGCCGTGCAAACCTGGATGGTCCAGATGGATGGAGTAGTGGATGGTTGGTGGACGGCCACCCTGTTCCAACAAGGCTGCAATGTCAGCAAGGTGGTGGTGGAGTCATGTTTTGGGCCGGAATCATGGGAAGAGAGCTGGCCAGCCCCTTTAGGATCCCCGAAGGTGTAAAGATGACCTCTGCAAAGTATGTGGAGTTCTTGACTGACCACTTCCTTCCCTGGTACAGAAGGAAGAACTATGCTTTCCGTAATAAAATCATCTTTGTGCATGACAATGAACCATCTCATGCTGCAAAGAATACCTCTGCATCAATGGCTGCTATGGGAATAAAAGGAGAGAAAGTCATGGTGTGGCCTCCATCCTCCCCTGACCTCAATCCTATTGAGAATCTTTGGAGCATCCTCAAGCAAAAGATCTATGAGGGTGGGAGGCAGTTTACATCCAAACAGCAGCTCTGGGAGGCTATTCTGACATCTTGCAAACAAATTCAAGCAGAAACTCTCCAAAAACACACAAGTTCAATGGATGCAAGACTTGTGAAGCTGCTATCAAATAAGGGGTCCTATGTTAAAATGTTTAAAAAGTTAAAATGTTGTTCAAAGTTTGATTAAAATAGCTTTTGATTTCAGTAAATATGCTGCAAACAAAACAAATGACAATTTTCAGTTCTTTACAACCTATAAAGTGTTGTGAAACTTACTGTGCGTAATAATTTGGTACAGTGCATTGTAAGTTTTTTATTTAAAAAAAAATACTGTTCTCATTAGGAGGTTTGTTCAAATAAAATTTGAATTTGAATTGTACTCTTAATAGTTGATAACATGAGAATTATGCTGACTGTTGTTTACATCAATTATTTAGGTAAATGAGAAAAATATAATTGGCATAATAATTTGGAACAGGGTGTATATTGCAGTTCAGAGTATATAGTGCAGTCTGTATAGTATATATATAATGCAGTTCAGAGTATATAGTGCAGTCCGTATAGTATATATATTGCAGTTCAGAGTATATAGTACAGTCCGTATAGTGTATATATATTGCAGTTCAGAATATATAGTGCAGTCCGTATAGTATATATAATGCAGTTCAGAGTATATAGTCCAGTCTGTATTGTATATATATTGCACTTCAGAGTATATAGTGCAGTCCATACAGTATAGCTATATATCAGTTCAGAGTATATAGTGCAGTCCGTATAGTATATATAATGCAGTTCAGAGTATATAGTGCAGTCCGTATAGTATATCCACTTCACCCTCGGAAGGATTTCCCACTGTAGGACCAGAGCACTTTTTGCGATTTGGCACTGCGTTGCTTTAACTGACGATTGCGCGGTTGTGCGACGTTGTACCCAAACAAAATTTGCATCCTTTTTTCCCCACAAATAGAGCTTTGTTTTGGTGGTATTTGGTCACCACTGCGTCATTTCTGATCGCTGCTATAAATAAAAAAAGAGTGTCAATTTTGCAAAAAAAATATATTTCTTACTTTTTGCTAAAATACAAATCCAAAAAATTATAAAAAAGCTAATTTATTCATCGGTTTTGGCCGATTTATATTCTTCCTCATATTTTTGGTAAAAAAAAATCGCAATTGGCGCTTGATTTTTTTATTTGCAATAGTTGCCGCATTTACAAACCATGAGAATTAATTTCTGGCGTTTTTACATTTTTTTTTTTTACTAGTAATTAGAGTTGAGCGAACCTCTGGAAGTTCGTGTTCTGCTGGTCCATCCGATCTTCGGGACAAAGTCCGGGTCCGGGTCCGGACGGAACCCGAACGATCGCACGAACAACGAACCCCATTGAAATCAATGGGGACCTGAACTTTTAGGCACAAAAATGGCTGTAACAAAGTCCTGGAAAGCCCTAGAGGGCTGCAAAAGGAAGTAAAATGGGGGTAAGGGTAGGGCAAGTGCCCTACAAAAAAATGGGGACAGGGAAAGAACTTTAAATATTTAAAAAAAAATAAAAACATAAAAAAAGCAAAAATGGAGGTGAATGTGGATCATCTTCAAACTGTGTCTGAAAAGTATTAATTAACGGTAGAAGCCATATAACTGTTCGAAAATCATCTTCAAACTAGGGCAAGTGCCCTACAAATAAATGGGGATAGGGAAAATAAATTAAAATCAAGTAAAAAAACGGGAAGGGGGGTGGATGTGGAGTAGGAGCCTAGAGGTTGACTAGGCCGTGACCGTGGCAGTGTAGGTGGAAGTGGCGGTGGTAGAGGAGTAGGAGGAGGTAGCCAACATGGGTTTTTTTTTGTATTGAGGCCTATTCAAAAAAAGAAGTATATGAATGGCTGTGTGAGTCCGGTCTAAATGTTTATTCTGCACAAGGTACAGACAAGTCTTGTGGGATCC
>BLSH010019799.1:221062-234149 GCA_018402905.1 Glandirana rugosa
TTGGGGGGGGGGGGGGCAGCATTTCATTCTTGGACCCAGGCAGCACAATGTCTTGGGCCGGCCCTGCTTACAACTCTACTTCCTCCTCTTCCTTTCTCTGCTGGGGTCCCCAAGGTTCTGTTCTTGGGCCACTCCTATTTTCAATCTACACCTCCTCCCTAGGTCAGCTGATAGCCTCCCATGGCTTCCAATACCATCTATATGCTGATGACACCTAAATCTATCTCTCTCTACCCCTCAGCCCACTCCCTCAGTCACCTCACGTATCACTAATTTACTAAAAGATATATCAGTCTGGATGCCACACCACTTCCTCAAACGTAATCTATCCAAAACCGAACTTATCATTTTTCCTCCACCATGTGCCCCTTCCCCCAATCTCTCTGTCATAATCGATGGCACAACTATCAGCCCATCCCCACATGCCAAGGTCTTAGGCGTAGTCCTGGACTCTGAACCCTCCTTTAAGCCCCACATCCAATCACTGTCCAAATCCTGCCGCCTCAACCTCCGCAACATCTCAAAAATATGCCCCTTTCTAACCAATGACACAACAAAGCCCTTAATTCACTCTCTGGTAATCTCTTGCCTCAACTACTGCAACTCCCTTCTCAATTGCTTACCTCTGCACAGGCTATCCCCCCTTCAATCCATCTTGAATGCTGCTGCCAGACTCATCCACCTTACCAATCGCTCTGTGTCTGCTACTCCTCTCTGTCAATCCCTCCACTGGCTTCCACTCACCCAACAAATTAAATTCAAAATACTCACAACAAACCTACAAAGCCATCCACAATTTAGCCCCCAGCTACATCACCAGCCTAGTCTCAAAATACCAACCTAATCGTTCTCTTCTTCCTCTCAAGACCTCCTGCTCTTTAGCTCCCTTGTCACCTCCTCCTTTGCTCGCCTCCTTTTCCAGAGCCTCTCCAATCCTACCCCAATCTGTCTGAGTATCTCCTACTCTGCTAGCTTTTAGACGATCCCTGAAAACCCTCCTCTTCAGAGAAGCTTATTCTACCCACACCTAACAAATGTATTTTCATTTTCTTCATCAGTTCCTCCCCACAGTTATTACCTTTTGTTTCACTTGACCCTCCCTTCTAGATTGTAAGCTCTAACGAGCAGGGCCCTCCGATTCCTCCTGTATTGTATTGTATTGTAACTGTACTGTCTGCCCTCATATTGTAAAGCCTGCCCTCATATTGTAAAGTGCTGCGCAAACTGTTGGTGCTATATAAATCCTGTATAATAATAATAATAACTTTGTGAACTACATGATTGCCATGGTCTTGATTAGCTGCTGCATAGAAAAGAATTAAGGGGGCTTAGTGTGAACATCTTGGAATACACTTCCCTTGGGATGTCCTTAAATTTTAACTGTTCCATTGCTAACATAAGCAATTTTGGGACACACAATTAAAAAAACAAAAACAAACTGTAAGCTTCTATAAACCAAATAACCAGTTATAAGGAGCAATATAACCATTTTTTTTCTACATCTTATCGTTAAGGTCCACTGTCTTTCGATAAACAATTCAACCACCAGTAGATTAAAAATATTTGAAACCTGCATCACATAAATAAGAAACGGTATCACCATTAATTATAGACTAATCTTCTCCTTGCAGAAATTCATATTTTATCCAGTACATTTTAAATCATGATACTAAATAGAAGTGAAGCTGCTGAGTTCATTTTGTTTGCCATCCCATATGCCGAGGTTTTCTTTTTAGAAGAAATTAGACATAATTTGTGGCAGATAAAACATCAGACAGTGAAAGCTTGCTTTTGGCTCCCATTTAATGA
The DNA here is from genome assembly GCA_018402905.1 of Glandirana rugosa. Classification (NCBI taxonomy): domain Eukaryota; kingdom Metazoa; phylum Chordata; class Amphibia; order Anura; family Ranidae; genus Glandirana; species Glandirana rugosa. The sequence goes on from BLSH010019799.1 coordinate 222,872, forward strand.
TATGTAGTTAAGGACTGGCAAGCTTGAGTTCTAGAACTGTCATTAAACTGTCATCGTATGCCCCCGAGAGTAAATAGTTACTTGTGAGATAATGAAATGCTGCTGTAATTGTGTCACATTTCCTAATTTATCTTAACAATTATGGTTCAGATTAAACCAAATAAATAATATCTTTAATTTTACACCACTTTAAAAAATATGCATTACATTTGAATATTCTTACAATGAAATAAGGCATTTTTGTTACCTTATCAAAGACTGTATTTTTCCAGTAATAACATACATTTTCTCAGCTCATTTTGTGAAAAGAGGCTATATTGTCAATCAGCTCTTGTTATGAAGATAATGGTGGTGCCAGGTTTCGAGATACATGGCAAGGCTTAGTTCCACAGCGGAAAATTGGCAGGTCCAAGCAATGTCATATGAGGGCTAGGGGAGTTTGTTTAGCCCTTTGCAAGTTTCTACTTTGTGAGTAAATCAAAACTTTCATAGAAATTTTGGGAGTGCTGTTGGTGGCATCAGGCTGAGTTTACCTTTTTCTTTGCTCTATGGTCTCTTAGTGGTTGCAAACAAAGGGCTTGTTCACACTGGACTAAATTTCTAACTAAGAAACACTCCTATAGCATTTTTCCACTTTAGTATGGGCATTAGACTGGCATTTTACAAGCGTTAATGACGCTTTGAAAATGCTCCCCAAATGCGCGGTTTTGACGCGTTTGATGCACGTTAAGGCGCATTAAAACAGCTCCACAAACTCCTATTTTTTTTTTCTTTCAATATATTTTATTGAAATTTTAAGGAATATTACAACATTAGATCAAGAAACAAATAGTAGAGTGTACAGTGGTTGTTGATTATCAAAGAGTAGATTTAAACAACATTACAGCAAGTAAAAAGTTCCATGCTCATAAACATATGATAAGTTAGGCATAAATATACAGACCTCCGAAGTGAACCCCGCTGGTTTGTTAGGTGGGTAGTGCTTCTATGTGTATTAAGTGTTTTATAGCTCAGTAGTAATGGCTGCGGCCAGGAGGCTAAGGTTGGCTGAGGCCGCTCACCCCCGAGACAGCCCTGTGGGGCTTACGTATCTCGGATGAGACCGGCCCCGCTCCCCCCCAAGCAGCCACCGCCACGACCAGATAAACACATAGTCAAACATCAGAGATACTCTTGCGGGCAGGTAATTGTAGTTGGAGGTAATCATGAAAACAAGTTATACAGGTTAGTTGGGTACCAGTCTTGCCAGGGTGACCATTGCCAAATTGCCTTCTGGAGTTGGCCGGCCATCATTTTTTCATAAGTGTGGTGTTGCTGGGTTAATTCCACTGCTTCAAGTACAGTGGGAGGCTGGGGGTCTTTCCAGTGGCAAGTGATTGTAAGTCTAGCTGCCAGTAGCATGTGGGTAATCGTGTGTTGTGTCTAGTACGGGAGGGAGTCAGTGTTAAGTGAGAGAAGTGCGAGGCTTGGGTTTAGCGGTATTTGTTTTTGTGCAATTTTAGAGATAAGAGAGAAGATAATTTGCCAGTATGGCTTGATTTTTGGGCATCCCCAAAGAATGTGTAGAATTTCTCCTGTCATTCCACAATTCCTCCAGCATTCGTTTGGGAATTGGTTTCCATAGCGTGAAATTTTATCGGGAGTTAAGCACCATCTCAGTGAGATTTTCGTAGATAACTCCCATAGTGTGGAGCAAGAGGTTGCTTTCTGAATGGTTCTGCAAGCTTTAGTCCATTGCTCCTCTGTGAAGGATTGCCCTAGGTCTGCTTCCCATTTTTCGAAAGAGGAGGACTTATGGAATTCATTTTTTTGTTGAAGTAGGTTGTAAAAGGTGGCGGTACCTTTTTGGTTTAGGGAGGGAGATGTTAGGTATGACCAGACCTGAGTTTGTATGTTGAGTCATTTGTGGGTGATCCTGGATAGGCAGTTTCAAATTTGCACTTGTTTATATGCATCTTGTGTGGGGATATTGAATTATTTTTGTAGGCTAAGAAAGGATTTGGGCAAGTCGCCATCATAAAGGTCATGTATATTTTTAATTCCTTTTTGGGCCCATGAAGAAAGGGATATTGGGGCTATGAAAGGAGTTAGGGCTGATAATGGGATTTTCAGAGGAGTTTTTGCCAGATGTTGTTGGGCTTGTTGTAGCAGGTGATTCCTGGCTTTTATTGCTGTTTGCATGGTTGGGGATAGGGAGGATGGAGTCTTTGCTCCAAGTTGGGCTCTGTATAGCCAAGTTGATAAGGGTTGGTGGGAAGTATGGGCAGCTTCTATCGAACCCCAGAGTGTGTTGGGGGATGGTAAAAAACACTCTTTGAGTTGGGACAGTGTCGCTGCTATGTAATAATCATAGAAGTCTATATACCCTGCTCATGCACACGTTCTGTGCTTAATTAGTTTGTAGTGTGGACACCTAGCTCTTTTCCCTTTCCATACAAAACAGGATAGTATAGATTGCAGAGACTTAAAGTAGCTAAGTGGAACTGGTATTGGTAGAGTTCTGAATAGGTAGATGAGTTGTGGTAGATGCATCATCTTGAACGCTGCTAGTCTGCCTGACCATGAGAATCAACACTTGGTTAGGTTTTGCAGATCTTGCTGTATTTTATCTCGAATAGGGAGGTAATTTAGTTGAAATAGAGATTTGGTGAATTTCGTTAGCTGAATACCCAAATAGGATATGCTCTTGTCGGCCCATTTATATGGGTATTGATGTTGGAGGAGATTCTGTGTTATGGCATCTACGCCTAATTCGAGGATGTGTGACTTAGTTTCATTTGCTTTGTAGTACGAAACCCTACTGAACCAGCGTAGGAGAGTCTGGACTTCTGCTAAGGATGACGAGGGGTTGGTTAACATTAAAATTACATCATCCACAAACAGGCTGATCTTGTGTTGGTGGGAGTTAATGTTTATACCTGTAATTTTGTTGTTTGATCTGACATGTTCAGCGAGAGGTTCCATAACTAAATTAAATATGAACAGGGATAAGGGACACCCCTGTCTCTTACCGTTGGTAATTAGGAATGGGGCGGAGAGGAGGTTGGATGTGTAAATGCATGCTGACTGTTTGGTATATAATGCTAGAATAGCTTGGTATATGGGGCCTGTGAAGCCAAATTTCTGCAGTACTAATGCAAGATAGTCCCAATTCACCCTGTCAAATACCTTCTATGCATCAAACGAAAGAAGAGGAGAAGGCGTCCTGGAGGTGCTGGCATGGTGAATTAGATTGATCAGTCGTCTGGTGGCGTCTGATGTTTGACGGCCTTTTGTGAAACCCATCTGGTCCCTATGAATTAATTATGGCATTATGTCCATCAACCTGTTCGCAAGCATTTTGGCATAGATCTTGAGATCAAGGTTAAGAAGGGATATGGGGTGATAGTTTGATGGTGATGTTGGGTCTTTCCCTGATTTCGGCAAGGTCACCACCAGCGCTGAGAGCATTTCTGTTGGAAAAGTGGAGGAGGATGCTGCGTCATTATAGAGGTCACATAAGTAAGGGAGGAGTTGTTTCTGAAACGTTTTAAAGTATTCTCTGATGAGTCCACCCAGGCCTGGAGATTTACCGTATGGCAGATTGTCTATCACTTTTCTGATTTTGTCTATGGTAAACGGAAGGTTCAGGGTATCAATTTGATCTTTCGACAATTTGGGAAGTTTGACATGGTCAAGGAAAGAGTTAATTTCCTTGTGGGTTGGTGTATAGGTACTTTTGTCTTTGCTGATATTGTAAAGACCACTATAGTAGTCACTGAAGGCATCTGCTATTGATTGAGGATTTAAACGTTTTTCATGGGTAGTGGGATGATACAGGTATGCTATTTTGGTTTTAGTGCGGTGGCCTTTAATACGAAGAGCCATGGCTTTGCCTGCCTTGTTGCCGGTTACATATGATTTAGCTTTGAGTTTACGTCGCATTTTTTTCAAAATCATCTAACAACAAGGCACTCAGTTCATGGCGAAGTGTAAAGATTTCAGATTGAAGTTGGGGCGAGGGGTGTAGTTTATTTTGAGAGTTTTTGGCCTCCATTTTTGCGGTTAGCTCTGAAAGACGCTGCATCCTCCCTCTTTTCAATTTAGATCCTAGTTGTATAAAAAATCCTTGAATGTAGGGCTTGTGTGTGTTCCACAGGGTCGCCGAGTCGGACACCGAACCTTTGTTGGTAGTGAAAACTTCATCTAGGCGTTTGGATAAGTATTCTGAGTTATTGGAATTTTGTAGGAGAGAGTTATTCACCTTCCAAATATATGATTGGGGTTGCACTGTTTTTTTGTGATCTCTATGCTCACCAGTGCTCGGTCCAACCAGGCAATAGTGTGGATTTTTGATGATTTAATAGATTGTAATAACCATTTATCTGAGATAAACAGGTCAATGCGGGAATATGTGTTGTGATGGGGGAGAAGTACGGAAAGTCTCTCTCCTCCGCGTGACAACATCTCCATATATCATATAAGTCATATTCTGCAATAAGTTTACTCAAAGGTGAGGTGAACCTTTTGGGTCCAGAGGTTGAGTCCAGTTCGTAATCAGGTACTAGATTGAAGTCTCCACAGATCAGAAGGTGGCCTTGTCGGGTGTCCTTGATTTTCTTGAAAGTGGACTTTAAGAATGCCATTTGGCGTTGGTTGGGAGCGTATAGGAAGGCTATGGTATATTGGGAGTTCTCTATGGTACAGTTGAGAATAATGTATCTACCTTCTGAATCAAGTGTGCATTTATGTAGCTGAAAGAAAATGGTATCTCTAACAGAGATTAGGACTCTGTGCTGTTTTTTTGTGTAGCAGAATTTGAAGATGGTTGGGAAAGACTTGTGTTGGCATATTGGAGAAGAGTCTCGGGCAAAGTGCGTTTTCTGCACGCATAAGATGTCACAGTTATTTGATGGTGCTGTTTTCCATAGTGATGCTCTTTTCACTGGGTGGTTTAGGCCTTTCGCGTTGATAGATAAGATGTTGATAGTATTCATGTTGTGGAGTGGTTGTGTGGTGTAGCGTTAGTGAGACTTACGTTTGGATGAGTAGCAGGGTGTCCGGGAGTCATGGGAAGATGTTCGCCTTGTTCTGCTGGGTTGGTGGCTTGATGTAGTTGGCCTTTGCTGGTTCACCGTTTATCTAGGTAGACTCGGCTGCAGGGTCCCGAGGGAGATTCTGTAGTCCAGCTGTCGTAATTGCTCATAAGGTAGTTGGGAGACAAATACAACAGTCAATATTCAATTGGTTATATTTAAGTATGTGGTTAGTGTAGAACTTTGTTATAACGTAGGAGAAGAGAAAGAATAAGCATAACAATAACGAGGTAAACAGATAACAATGAATAAACTTTGAGCGGTCAGCAATTCAGATCTCAATGAGAGGCTGGCAAAGTTGGGGGTAAATTTCAGGGCCTTGCTGGCAATGAGCCTAGAGCCCGATTGTAAGAGATTAGTGGATATGACTTACGTGTGGAGTTTCATTTGTGTTTCAGAATGCGAATGCCATGTTTGCGTGGTTCCTACTGGGGAGGAGTAGTATGGTTGAACCTGGTGTGGTCTTCCAGCGGTGGCTCTGGAATAATCCCCCATGAGTGGAGTCGTTTCAGTACGTTGTGTATATTGGATACCGTGTGTTGTGTGCCATTTTTAGTGATCATCAGCATTGCGGGATGCCGCCACTTGTAAATTAACTTGTGTTGTTGAGGGCTTTGGTCACTGTTTTGAGTTGCTTTCTCATCTGTAGGGTGTTTTGGGATAGGTCTGGGTAGATTTGTATTCCTGTGAATGGTTCAGGGAGGGATGTTGCATTCCTTGCTTTAGCTAAGATTTGTTCTTTGGCTTGGAAGAAGTGGACCCTTAGAAGAACATCACGGGGAACGGTGTCCTCCAAGTGCCGTGGTTTAGGGATCCTGTGAATCCTGTCTATAGTGAGCTCTATTTGTGTGAGCTCCGGTGTAATGAGTGAGAACAGCTTTGTGGCATACATTTGTAGGTCTGAGGGGAGAATAGATTCCGGGACCCCTCGTATTTTTAAATTGTTTCATCTCGAGCGGTCCTCGAGGTCTGCCAATTTGGTTTTATCCAGACGGTTTCCTCTTTTTGTTCTGTGTACGCGTCTACTAAGTCATTCACCGTGACTGTACATTCTTCCATTTTGTTTTCTATATAGTGGATTCTGCCATCCATATTTTTCATTTCAGTTGAAAGTTTATTGAGGACTGATGTGAAGCTGGAAGTTAGTGAGTTTTGTAGGGACAGGAGCATGTCTTTGAAGGTGGAGTCCAGGACTGGTTGCCCCATGGTGGGGAAGGAGGCTATGGGAGGATGTGACTGGGTCAGAGATGTAAGAGCCCTGTTCTCTTAATCCTGGTTAGTGGGTTCCATCCTCATTTTTTATTTGACTGGGCTTTGCGATGATGGGCTGATAGGTGGGGAATGGTTGGGAGAGGATAGCAGTAGAGCCCCTACGTCCCCAGAGTCTGCATCAGGGAGGTCTGTGTATGACTTGGGCTGGTTGGCTGTATAAGTGGCAGTGTTTTTCAGGTCCTTTCCTCTATTTGGGTCAGGCCACTGAAAGAAGGCAGTGAGCTTTTTGGGACCTCTGTCCACTTTTCTCTTGTGTGACATTTGTGAAATTAGCTAATCACTCAATATGTATAACAAGTTGTGGTTATTAAAGGTTCACAACTACACTTGCTGTGTAATAACGATCGGGCTGAGTATGGCTCTTAGTTTAACACGCCATTTTATATGGGGCTATTTGCCTAAAAGAAGAAAGTTCCAATATGCGCACCGGGCTTGGCTGGATGACTTTCTGGTCAGTATTGGGTGTATTCCGGCCACAGTTCCTCCTGGAGCCCCTTATACTGAGCGGCCTTTATTGCTGTTTGTTGAGTGTCCCAGAGTTTGGGTGATTGTAAAGTGATGCCGTTGGGTTTTGGTGTGATGGTCTCGGCAGGCTGCGTTAGGCCTTAGATGGTGGTTGGAGCTAGGTCTCTCATGTTGATTGGAGCTAGGGCTTTAAAGCTGGATGGAAGGTGGTCAGGATAACTCTGATAGTGTCTGTTATACCCTTGTTCTATTCCGTGTCCATAGGATGGCACTGAAGTGGGAGGATCGTCGCCCGTCCGTGTAGGCCGCAAGGCGCGGGCTAAATTTTCGGACGTGCCGGCGTTCAGTTACCCAATTGCCGTACTGGTGGGTAATTGGGGCTAAAGAGGGGTGGATGGTCAGAGTGCCCCTGTCAGTGTTTGTGGTCCCCTTATTTTAGTCTGTGGCCGAAGGATGGCATTAGGAAGCAAGGATCGGTATTCGGCCGCACAGGCCGCAAGCCACGGACTAAATTTTCGGACGTGCGGACGTCCGATCTCGCAAATGCCGGCTGACTGGGTAGCAGAAGCGTCAGGGAGGTAGATGGTAGGTGTAGGTTGGCTCACCCTTGGTGCAGGCTCGACGATGCCTGTAGATTGTACCCGGGTTGCAGGAGCTCCTCTGTCTTGCATCTGCTCCCGTTCGCTGCAGGCCACGCCCCCTCCTATTTTTTTTTTTAAAGGGAAGTGACATTACAGGAAATAAACACTTTGAGGTGTGACTTATCATGGTGAATGTTTCCACGTGACTTCATTCCCTTGATGAAGTCACGTGGATAGTAAGCTACAAGGAGTAATGGCAAGTTGTGTTTGTTACCTGCCGGATCTGCTGTATTTATTGAGATGCAATGTTACAAGCATTTAATGTGTGAGTGTATTACTTACTCTTTAAAACAATTGGTGTTTTTACTTACTACACTATGGCAGTCTATTTGTGGACTTGATCTCTGTTTAGAGAACACACTGGGAAGTTGATGAGACTAATTGAATAGAGAGAGAGGAGATTGAAGGTGAAGAGTAGTGACCACCTGATGAAGTCCAATGAATATCGATGATAAACGTGGGGAGGAGCCAGGTGACATCATGAATGAGCTACGAGAATTAATGGCAAGTTGTGCTTGTTACATGCTGGATCTGCTGTTTTTATTGTGATGCAATGTTACAAGCATTTAATGTGTGAGTGCATTACTTACTTTTTAATAAAACAATTGGTGTTTTACTTACTATACTATGGCAGTCTATTTGTGGTCTTGAGCTCTGTTTAAAGAACATACAGGGAAGTCATTAAGACTAATTGAGTGAGAGGAGATATTGAAGGTGAAGAGTGGTGACCACCCCTTGATGATTGCGTGCATTTGATTATCCCCTATATTGGGGAACAAGTGCCCCTAGACCAGTGGTTCTCAACTCCGGTCCTCGGGACCCGCTAACAGGTCAGGTTTGCAGGATAACTGAAATGCATCACAGGTGATATAATTTGCTGCTCAGTGATTGCAGTATTCTAGTCTGCATCTCCCCAAGGTAATACTGAAAATCTGGCCTGTTGGTGGGTCCCGAGGACTGGAGTTGAGAACCACTGCCCTAGACCTAATTTATAGGTCTAGTTAACAGGTAAGGGTCCACTCTTATTTTCACTGTTTGGTGGAGCACTGGAGAAGATATAACAGCTTTACAGCACTTGGACTTGGGATTCAAAGCACCAGCATAACTTCCTTTACTAGGGTGTTTTTTAGGCTATGGGTGAAGGATATGGTCATGGTGGTGTTTGCATTGAATAAGGAGTCAGAGCAAGTGGAATATTTAATTTAATTGAACATTGGAAAACCCTATCACTCAAAAGGATTTTGGACTCACATCACCGGACATAACTACATTTGACTCATAAAAGCACATCTTTACTTAAAATGAATTTATTTTGTTTTTGTTGCATTTGCATATAGCATTTATAGTATCTTCTTTACATCACATTTGGAATATTATATTTTGCACATTGATAAACCATAACATTACAGCAGCGCATCACATACACTTGTTATTCATTTATGTGAGGAACACACATTCAGTGATTGCAGCAGCTGGATCATCAACACTTGCAATTATATAATTTTATTTTTTGGCAGCACACTTTTTTCTTTATTATACCCTCAGAGGTTGATGTCAGCCATCTTCGAGCAGTACAAACAGGAAGTGCATAGAAGGAAGTGACTGCAGGTCACTCTATGCTCTCCTCTGTAATTTACAGGGCATTGTGGGACATTATATTCCTCCTGCATGATTTCTTTTAAAACTAATTTTAACACACCGCAACTGTGTCACAAACACGCCACAACTGCACCACAAACAACACTCTGCATTTGCAGAGCGTTACCATAGACTTGAATGAGAGGCATTGATTTCCTCCAGCATATTTCAGTCATTTCCTGTCTACATGCATTCACTCCAGTGTTGACTCCATATCATTGCTCTGAAACAGATTCCTAATAATGACAGCTGTGACCCCATAACAAGAATTACAAAACAGGGCCTTAAAGCCTAAGTCTAGGTAGTGCTAGCCCTGTAGGTAGTGCTGATATTTTCTGGTTCTTTTCCAAACAATACAGAGGCTGTCAGTCACCCAAGCAACAGTCCATTCACTCCGGCTCCAATAAACAGTCTAGGGGTTGTCTTTTTGTAATCTAGTGCTTGTATACCTTGTAATAGCAGAAGGGTTGGGGCATGGGATGCTCCAAAATGCTCAGTAACATTGATCAAAGGACACTCTTATCTAAATATGGGGACAGTCTAAGGTAAGGTGACCAGATTTTTAAAATAAAATCCGGGGACATTTTTTTTAATTTTTATTTTTTATTGGAAAATAGTAAACTATTTTATAAGCATATTTTCCTCCAATGATATATGCAGTGTATGTGGTATGTGTTTATGTAATGATTGTATGATATATATATTATTTCTGGAAATCATTTCATACCAGCCCCATAGCATTATTATACCAGCCCAACCGCATAACGTCATTATTTTCTTGTTCATAAAAGGGAAAACCGTGCATTTTAAAGCACATTTCACGAGTGTATTATACTCACCAGTGCACATCAGCGCAGCCTCATCAGTGCCTATAAGCGCAGATTGATCAGTGACCATTAATGCAGCTTCACCAGTGTCCATCAATGAAGCCTCATCAGTACCAATCAGATCAGCTTCACCAGTGCCCATCAATGCAGCCTCATCAGTGCCCATCGGTATAGCCTCATCAGTGTCCATCAGTGAAGCCTGGTCAGTGCTTATCAATGCAGCCTCATCAGTGCCCATCAGCTCAGCCTCATCAGTGCCCATCAGCTCAGCCTCATCAGTGCCCATCAACTCAGCCTCACCAGTGTCCATCAGCAGGTCAGCAGGTGGTGTCAACAGGTCAGTGGATGGTGTCAGCAGGTCAGTGGATGGTGTCAGCAGGTCAGTGGATGGTGTCAGCAGCAGCGGCGGCTGGTGTGGGAGGGGCGCTGGGGCGCCGCCTCCCAGCCAGCAAAAGAAGAAAAAAAAAGTCCCCGCCCACCTGCAGGTGGCGCAGGTACATTGACTTTCTTCTTTTTTTTTTTTTTTTCGGCTCCTTGGCTGTCACAAGACAGCCAAGTAGTGAGCCTATTGGCCGGCCATTAAAAGCTATGAGTGTGCGCTGAACGGGCGCACACTCATAGCTTGATTGGCAGCCCTGAGCCTCCGCTCAGGGTGATTGGATGCCTAGCTGGGGGCAGGTCACTGTGGGAGCGGAGTTGACTTCCGCTCCCACAGAGACCATGAGAACCCGGGGACCGACGAAGGGGGGACAGCCGCTCTCCGTGTGCCAAACTCTGCAGACTCCAGCGCGCTCTCGCATGCCGAATCTCTGCAACACTCCTGCCTGCTGGATGGGGTAAGTGCGGAGGGGGGGGGGAACGACTCTGAAATGTACCCCACCTGTGTTACTGCCTGCAAACTGCCCCTTCTGTGCTACCGCCTGCATAACTGCCCCTCCTGTGTCACTGACTGCAAACTGCCCCACCTGTGTTACTGCCTGCAAACTGCCCCACCTGTGTTACTGCCTGCAAACTGCCCCTCCTGTGTTACTGCCTGCAAACTGCCCCTCCTGTGTCACTGGCTGCAAACTGCCCCCACCTGTGTTACTGCCTGCAAACTGTCCCTCCTGTGTTACTGCCTGCAAACTGCCCCTCCTGTGTCACTGACTGCAAACTGCCCCCACCTGTGTCACTGCCTGCAAACTGCCCCTCCTGTGTCACTGGCTGCAAACTGCCCCCACCTGTGTCACTGACTGCAAACTGCCCCTCCTGTGTCACTGGCTGCAAACTACCCCACCTGTGTCACTGGCTGCAAACTGCCCCCACCTGTGTCACTGGCTGCAAACTGCCCCCACCTGTGTCACTGGCTGCAAACTGCCCC
>BLSH010019799.1:234623-288110 GCA_018402905.1 Glandirana rugosa
CGACTGTGGTAAGTGACTGGACGACTGTGGTAGGTGACTGGACGACTATGGTGGATGACTGGTCGACTGTGGTAAGTGACTGGACGACTGTAGAAGGTGACTGGACGACTGTGGTAAGTGACCGGGCGACTGTGGTAAGTGACTGGACGAATGTGGTAAGTGACTGGACGACTGTGGTAGGTGACTGGACGACTGTGGTAAGTGACTGGACGACTGGTCACCGCCGACCACTTTAAAAACCTACCCCCCCGCGGTCCGGGGCGGGAAGGAAAACTGGGGAGGGTGAAGATTATTCGGGGAGGAGTGGGTGGATTCTATAAGGGGAGGGGCTTATTAGAAGTGGGAGGGGTCAAAAGGAAGGGCGGGGCCTGGCGCCCCCCCATCCAAAAATTTCACCAGCCGCCACTGGTCAGCAGGTCAGTGAATGGTGTCAGCAGGTCAGTGGATGGTGTCAGCAGGTCAGTGAATGGTGTAAGCAGGTCAGTGAATGGTGTCAGCGGGCCAGTGAATGGTGTCAGCAGGTCAGTGGAAGATGTCAGCAGGTCAGTGAATGGTGTCAGCTGGTCAGTAGGTGGTATCAGCAGGTCAGTGGATGGTGTCAGCAGGTCAGTGAATGGTGTCAGCAGGTCAGTGGATGGTGTCAGCAGGTCAGTGGATGGTGTCAGCAGGTCAGTAGGTGGTGTCAGCAGGTCAGCAGGAGGTGTCAGCAGGTCAGTGGATGGTGTCAGCAGGTCAGTGGATGGTGTAAGCAGGTCAGTGAATGGTGTCAGCTGGTCAGTAGGTGGTATCAGCAGGTCAGTGGATGGTGTCAGCAGGTCAGTGAATGGTGTCAGCAGGTCAGTGGATGGTGTCAACAGGTCAGTGGATGGTGTCAGCAGGTCAGTGGATGCCAAACCATACCCCAAAAACCATTTACTCCACAAATCATATCCTGCATCAAACCAGAGGCCAGCCACATGCCTCCACTCACTCACCTCACGTCGTGTCCAGGCCAGGGCAGGGGGCGGCCACACCAGGCAGCCTGTCTCCAAACTCCAATCTCTCAGTCAGTAGGTGGTATCAGCAGGTCAGTGGATGGTATCAGCAGGTCAGTGGATGGTGACAGCAGGTCAGTGAATGGTGTCAGCAGGTCAGTGGATGGTGTCAGCAGGTCAGTGGATGGTGTCAGCAGGTCAGTGGATGGTGTCAGCAGGACAGTAGGTGGTGTCAGCAGGTCAGCAGGAGGTGTCAGCAGGCCAGTAGGTGGTATCAGCAGGTCAGTGGATGGTGTCAGCAGGTCAGTAGGTGGTGTCAGCAGGTCAGGAGGTTGTCAGCAGGTCAGTGGATGGTGTCAGCAGGTCAGTGAATGGTGTCAGCAGGTTTATAGATGGTGTCAGCAGGTCAGTGGGTGGTGTCAGCAGGTCAGTGAATGGTGTCAGCGGGTCAGTGAATAGGGTTGCCACCTGTCCGGGATTCACCTGGACAGTTCGGGTTTTGAATCCTGTGTCCGGGTTTCAGTCCACTTGAAACCCGGACACATTATTCAGACAGGAATGTGGATCGGAACAGGGCTTGGCAGGAGGGTGAGGGGGCACTATGTGTGCCACATTACTATTCTCTTTGGAGCGCCCACAGGTGTCCTAGGTCTATTACAATGCTATAATGTATACTAAAAAAAAAAAATGTTCGGGTTTGGCTTGAAGAAAAAGTGGCAACCCAGTGAATGGTGTCAGCAGGTCAGTGGATGGTATCAGCAGGTCAGTGAATGGTGTCAGCAGGTCGGTGAATGGTGTCAGCAGGTCAGTAGGTGGTGTCAACAGGTCAGTGGATGGTGTCAGCAGGTCAGCGGATGCCAAAACATACCCCAAAAACCATCTACTCCACAAATCATATCCTGCATTAAACCAGAGGCCAGCCACATGCCCCCACTCACTCACCTCACGTAGTGTCCAGGGCAGGGGGCGGCCACACCAGGCAGCCTGTCTCCAAACTCCAATCTCTCAGTCACCGTCCATTGGCATTGGTCTCAGCTCTCGACACTGTCACTGACAATCTCAGGGATGGAAAAGATTCTTCTCACTGTCACCATGAGGCAGGCCAGGCAGTACACACAGGCTGGCTGCAGTGCGCGTGCTGCTCTCCTCAGAGAGAGACTGACTCCCCCCACCCGGACTCTAGTTGGAGGCACAAAGCAGGCCGGGAGGGGAGGAGGGAGCTAGCTTGTATAAACTGTGTGACTCACTTTAGTGACGCCCCTGCTTGCCGCCCCCTCCGAGTAGGGTGACCAGACGTCCCTGGCCCTGCAAAGCGGGGACAAAAGGGGGGACAAATTTCCGCCGGGGCCAAAGTGATCAAAACTGTGATTGTCCCCGGAAATTGGGGACGTCTGGTCACCTTAGTCTGAGGACTCACAATTGAAGACCATGAGGCAAATCTCTTAGGTGTCTGACTACCCTGCACTGCTGCACAGCTATAGGCAATTTTTAGGTTCTGCATAGTCAAAAGGGGGTCAGTTAGGGTCTTTACTCAGTCCATAGCATAGCTGCCTCCTTCCAGCTTCCTCCGAACAAAGTCCAGTAAGTGAGGCTCTCCCTCTTCTCACCCGATTCCCTTGTAGAGAAATCCTGCATTGAACTCCAGTATATTCCCAAGTTTCCAGCCCCGCCACAGCTGAGACCCTGCAGAACAGCAATTCAGGTCACAGGATGCCTCAGAGGCAACCAGCCCCCTGAGGATCTTCTTCCCTGATGGGGAAAGGACAAGTCTCCCCAGGGCTCCAGACTATTTACCATCTCCCAAACCACCTTCTGGGCCTACCTACCCAGGTGTTGAGCAGGGCATGATACATATTCAGACCAGTTATTTGAATTTCCCACCCTAATCAGTGAAAACTCCCTGAGACAGGGAGAAACATCAAACTGCCAGCCTGTGAAACCATCAGCAGACCAGAGCAATTGATTACAGCTCTCTTGATTACAGAAGGAGCCAAAAACTAGATTTACCTAGCATCCTACTTTAGGAAGGTGGTACATTTATTTAAAAAAAATATCTGCAAAAGGAATATAACTTACCTTCAGTATGATGTGCACTTCGTTTAGCAGAAATCTTCCTTTTCCAAAGATCCTCTCCATTCCAACACATATACTATCGGTGCAGTGGGGGTTAATAGAACTAGGAGCTGTAACAGGCACTCATTAAGAGTGCCTGACTCTGCCTAGCAACTCCATTTATAAAAGCCATTGCTACAGCTTCTATGAAAAAGATTCTTTCATCTGCCCATCCTCCTATTAAAAAAAATCTGAAATTCTATTAACAAGTTAAAGCTTAAATTTTCTTGATCGGATTTAGATGTACTCTAAGTACCATAGCTTTTTTTAGGGTTCTGACATTGTACTGTTTTTTGTGTCAAATACTGTTTTGAATTTGTAACCTATTCTTTTTTTTTATACATTTTTTAGCAGATTTAGACATACTTTTTTAATATATATATTATAGCTTTTTAGTTGTCTAGAGTGCTAGGTTTGTTGGTGTAGGGAAATTTAGTTCAGCTGGATGACTCATCCTAGGAGCCTCTCTGGTGCCTCCCCCTGTTTTCTGGAACATTGGAGAATGTTCTAGACATAGTGGGGGGAGGTTAGGAGCAGCTGCTTGGAATAATTATGTGGGCCTCAGCAAATCCCAAGTAAAGGACTGGCAGGGAGCATGCTACCTCATAAATAGGCACACTGGCGCAGTGCGCTTGCAGGACAGGAAAAAAATTCCTGCAAGCAGCATCTTTGGGGCGGTCGGGAGCGGTGTATACACCACTCCTCCACCGCCCCTGCCCATTGGAATGAATGGGCTCCGCTTCCGAAGTGCCTGAAAAGCACTTCGGAAGGGTCGCAATGCAAGCACTTTTAACCCCTTCTTGGGGGCTAAAAGCGCCCCACTACCGCCTTAAAAGCACCGCCAAAGCGCAGCTATAACAGTGGTAAAGTGCCGCTAAAACGAGCAGCGTTTTTACTGTTAACGCCATCACAGCCCCAGTATGGAAGTAGCCTTACCCTCCCTTACTCTATCCAATATGAAAAAATAAAGTTTTGCCCATAGTTCTACTTTAACAACTTCAGATCCGCGCTATAGCCAAAAGGCGGCCACAGCGCAGATCTCAATTGCCAGGTGGACGCCCGCCCCTTTGCACGCTCCCGGTGCACACTCACAGGCGGCGGCCGCCGCACGCTGCATGGGCGCGCCCGCGGGTCGGGCGGACTCGACTCGATCCTGACCTGCGATCGCCTGCGGAGCTGCAGAACGAGGAACCGCCAATGTAAACATAGCGGTTCTCCGTTCTGTGAGAGGGGGACAGATCTACTGATTCCTGTCACTGGGATCAGTTAGATCTGTTATGTCCCTGCCAGCCCATCCCCCCCACAGTTAGAACACACCCAGGGAACACAGTTAACCCCTTCACTGCCCCCTGCAGGTTAACCCCTTCACTGCCAATGACATTTCTACAGTAATCAGTGGACATTTAAATTTCTGATCGCTGTATAAATGGTATTGGTCCCAAAGAAGTGTCAAATATGTCCGACATGTCCGCCCCAATATTGCAGTCCCGATAAAAATCGCAGATCACCGCCATTACCAGTAAAAAAAAATAAAATAAATAAAAACGCCATAAATCAATTCCCATAGTTTATAGACGCGATAACTTTTGCGCAAACCAATCAATAAACGCCGATTGCGATTTTTTTACCTAAAATATGTAGAAGAATATAAATCGGCCAAACCCAATGAATGATTTTTTTTTAATATTTTATTTTTGGATATTTATTAGAGCAAAAAGTTAAAAATATTGTTCTTTTTTCAAAATCGTCGATTTTTGTTTGTTTATAGCGCAAAAAATAAAAAACGCAGAGGTGATCAAATACCACCAAAATAAACCCCTAATTGTGGGAAAAAAAGGACATCAATTTTGTTTGGGTACAACGTCGCACGACCGCGCAATTGTCATTCAAAATGCCACAGCACTGAAAGCCGAAAATTGGTCTGGGCAGGAGGGGGGTTTAAGTGCCCAGTAAGCAACTGGTTAATAAAAGAGCTCTATGGGGCTGATTTACTAAAGCTGAAGAGTGCAAAATCTGGTGCAGCTCTGCAAAGAAACCAATCAGCTTCCATGTTTTATTGTCAAAACTTAATAGAACAAGCTGAGGTTAGAAGCTGATTGGCCACCATACACAGCTGCACCAGATTTTGCACTCTCCGGTTTTAGTAAATCAACCCCTATATTTCCTTACTATGACAGAATCTAGGAAAATAACAGTATGAGCAATAAAAATGTAATTATTTCTGAACAAACATGTGTCTTATCACTTCAGCCAGCATGGATTCCCATCTTCAGCATAATTTGCTTTTCCAGCTGGTGTGCATGGGATGACGAAAATGTAATACATAGAAGGGTAGCTGATAATAACCAATAACATACTTTAACCAGTTAACAAACGCCCTATAGTCAAATGACGGCTACAGGGCGATTGCTTAACTCTGGGAGGGCATACAATGATGTCCTCCCATGAACACGCTTCCCACGTGCCCTCTGGGGTGCGCACCCTGGAACATCCGTGACCGCCAGGCTTCACGGATCACGGTGCATGGCCGCTCACAGCTCAAATTTGACGGAGCGATCACATGAAACAAGCCGCCGGAAGTGCCAGCTTTTCTATCCCCTCTTTGCGGTGCAGTGTGTGAGGAGAGGGGGAGAGAGCAGATGCTGCAGCGCTGTGAGCTGGATGTGTAGTGCCCACAGTGCTGCTATGTGACAGGCTGCACCCCCACCATCCATCTATCCAGCCTCACCCAGCCAGGCATCCTCATGCAGGCGGCCACCCGTGCTCACCCACCTAGCCACCCATCCATCCATCCATGCTCACCCATCCAGCCATCCTAACCCAGCCATGCTCACCCATCCAGCCATGCGTGCTCATCCACCCATCCATGTTCCCCCAGCCATCCATCCATGCTCACCCACCCAGCCGTGCTCACCCACCCAGCCATGCTCACCCACCCATCCATCCATGCTCACCCACCCAGCTGTGCTCACCCAGCCATCCGTGCTCAGTCATGGCCCCATCCATGCTCATCCACATCAGTTCTCACATCTATGCCACTACAGTGCCCATCCATGCCACTACAGTGCCCATCCGTGCCACTACACTGCCCATCCGTGCCACTACAGTGACCATCCATGCCACTACAGTGCCTATGCATGCCAATATAGTGCTCATCCATGCCACTACAGTGCCCGTCCATGCTACTACACTGCTCATCCATGGCACTACACTGCCCATCCGTGCCACTACAGTGCCTATCCATGCCACCACAGTGCCTCACAATAGTGTAAAAGGTAGTCAAATTGGATTTGAAATGTATGCCCCTAGAACATCTGACGGTGCTCCCTGCATGTTGGGCCTCTGTATGTGGCCAGGCTGTGTAAAAGTGTCACACATGTGGTATCGTCATACTCGGGAGGAGTAGCAGAATCGTTTTTGGGGAGAAATTTTTGCTAGATACATGCTGTGTGTTAGAAATTCTGCATAAATGGACAACTTTGTGTAAAAAAAAAATGTGTTTTCATTTCCTTTCCACATTTTCCAAAAACCTGTGGAAAAAATGATATGTTCAAAAGACTCATTATGCCTCCTAGAATATACATTGGGGTGTTTGCTTTCCAAAATGGGGTAATTTTTTGGGCGTTTCAATTGTCCTTGTGCTCCAGGACCTTCAAAAGTGCAAGAGGTAGTCAGGAAATTATATGTGTAATTTATGCTCCTAGAACGCCTGATGGTTCTCCCTGCATGTTGGGCCCCTGTATGTGGCCAGGCTGTGCAAAAGTCTCACACATGGGGTATCACTATACTCAGGAGGAGTAGTAGAATGTATTTTGGGGTGTCATTTGTGGTATGCATATGCTGGGTGTGAGAAATAACCCATTAACCTCCCTGGTGGTATGATTATTTCAGATTTTTGGTGCTGAAAGCGGTACCATTATTTTGCATGGAAATTTGGTGTTTTATATTGTAGGCCTGTAATTCTTAGGAATAACTCACTTAAATCTGTCCAAACAAGAGTCTAGTAGACATCCCGGGTATGATAAAGTTTGAAACAAGAAATAATACATTATAATATAATAAATAAATATAATTATCAAAAATAACAATATAATAGTAATAAAATTAATTCAATAATGTAATTAAATCAAAAACACTGAAATTTGCTCATTTGCAGAATTGTCGCTGTCATCACTTTCAGTCTCTGATGATAAATTTCCCCAAAAATCAGTATCACTCAATTCTGCAAATGATTCTTATTTACTATCGCTGTTCTCTAGCTGGTCAAAAACCACTTTTGACATAAAGGGACACTTTTTGGTTGCCATGGACGTTCTCAAGTTTCCAGGCAGAAAGAATGGCATATATTATATAAAAGTGCATGCAGGGCACTGGGCAAACCACTAGGGACAAAAGGGATGTGAAATGGACAGTAATGTAATCTTACAGATGACAGTGCACTGTATGTTTACTGTGTGTTTCACTTTTTGAATGTGCTGCCAGGCTCCGCCCCTTTGCGACGCGGTGCTTGCAGGGAACGGAGCCCGGCACACAGAGGCATCGGGCGGAGGACACAACCCACAGACACGGCGGGAGGACATCGCTGGATCCAGGGGACAAGGTAAGTAACACTGCCTGGATCCAGCGATACAATCCCGTGTGTGGCTCGGGGTTACCGCTCTTGGTACAGAAAATTCACCCCGAGCCACACTCGGGAATACCGCCAGGGAGGTTAATATATGACAATTTTGTGAAAAAAAAAAGAAAAAAAGTCTTCATTTTGCAAAGAATTGTGGGAAAAAATTACAACTTCAAAAATTCACCATGCCTCCTACTAAATGAGATAGGCCATCAGTACATCAGGTGTGATCAATATTCAGTGATTGGCACCTTAGTTGTAGACTCTATAATCACAAAGACCAAATAATATACACTGTTTTTTTTTACCAAAGATATGTGGCAGTATAAATTTTGGCCAAAATTTATGAAGAAAAATTACTAATTTGCTAAATTTTATAACAGAAACGAAGAAAAATGCTTTTTTTTTTTACAAAATTTCCAGTCTTTTTTAAATTATAGCACAAAAAATAAAAAACCCAGCAGTGATTAAATACCACCAGAAGAAAGCTCTATTTGTGTGAAAAAAAGGCAAAAATGTCATATGGGTACAGTGTTGCATGACTGAGTAATTGTCATTCAAAGTGTGATAAAGCTGAAAGCTGAAAAATGGTCTGGTTGTTAAGGGGGTTTAAGTGCCCTGTGGTCAAGTGGTTAATAAACCATTTGGAGGCCTTGGTAAGTCAAAAGCCAAGCATAAGAGGAGATATGCAGATCCAGCATATGTAAATCCAAAAATATAAGCAAATTATATTATATATTATTAATAAACCTTAAATAAAAATAATAATAATAATAAAAATTATTATATATAAACCCAACTTTATCCATAATAATTGAACTTGGTTCTGCCCCCTTCTGCCTCCCGAACTTTCTTATTGGCCTTCTAATGGGATAGGAGGACTTACGGACTAACAAGAAGGGTAAAGAGTTGTCAGGGAGCCAGATAAAGCTTGACTTTTATGGCAAAATACTGATATTTCTATAAAAATGTGTTAGTCTTTGTACAGATTATTTTGACATATTTTTTATAGAAGGTATCCTCTGCATTTCTCTGTCATCTCTTCATGGTGAACTGCCTTCGTTCTCGAGAGATTTGCTTTAAATCTAAGCTTCCCATTTGTTCATTTAATATACATAGAGACTACTTTGAGTATTTTTTATACTTGGCTTGGGTTCTCTTCGATTTTGAACAGTACATGTTGCTGAGTTAACAGAAGCTGTTTTTCCCAGTCAGCTATGTACAAATATATCCATATCAGCATATTGTCGTAGTTACTTCAAATAATTTGCTCAACAGACTGTTCTCTATCAGGTCAACCAGACACACAAAAAAATATTTGTTCGAGGCTATGAAAAGCACAGGGGACTGAAATGGAGAAGTCAATTTCAAAGCAATGTAAGAAAGTTTATTTTACAGTAGAGAATTGCTCAGGGTCGATTTTCCCAATTCCCTGCTCTGTAAAACAGATATGGATACATTTTCTGCTCAGTGTACTTTTTATCTCATATTTTAGGAGCGTGGCCTCACTTTCTGAGAACTACAGAGTTCGGAACTGCGGAACACCTACCCAGCAACGCTCTGTTTCAGATGTAGCATGACTAGGGCCTGTTCCTTTGGGAGATGGATTTGGCTAGGATGGTATTGGGGGGTTAGGAGGCTGGGAGGGGTAGCTTAGGCAAGGACATGTGGCCAGGGCCATGAATTAGGGGGTACCACCAGTCATCCTGTACAGTGCCTTGGCCAGCAGGGGTAGCCCAGGCAGCAGGGTGAATTGGATGACAGGGAGGGTAAATAGTGTGGGGTGCAATTACTGGGACTAATCAACTGTATGGCTCTCTTTGCAGCAGCTGAAAGCTGGCTTCTTCCCCTCTCTCTCCTATTGGCTTTCAGCTGCTGCAGAGAGAGCCATATAGGGGATTTGTTCCAGTAATTGCCCCCGTCACACTGATCACCCTCCCTGTGCACCATACGTTCCCCCCCCCACTTCCCAGCCCCCCCCCCCAATGTGCTCCCCTAACCCACAGTTCTGCTGGCTTCTCTCTTCTCATTCCAGCAGCTGCAAACACACAATAGGACCCTTCATGATGGAGAGTGGGGGAAGGGTTCAGTAAATATGTCATATTTACCTGCCCTTTTCTTTCCTGAATAAACACAATAAGTGATCGGTACCAATCACTCACTGTGTTTATTCATAACTGAAGCATTGGCTGTATGTTACATAATTACATAGTTATATAGTTAGTTAGGTTGAAAAAAGACACAAGTCCATCTAGTTCGACCAATTAAAAAAAAATAAAAAATATATATAACCATACAATCCCATATACACAATCCTTCACCCACAGTTGATCCAGAGGAAGGCGAAAAATCCCAGCAGAGCATGATCCAATTTGCTACAGCAGGGGAAAAATTCCTCCCTCATCGCCCGAGAGGCAATCAGATTCACCCTGGATCAACTTTACCTATAAATGTTTGTATCCAGTTATGTTATGTACATTAAGGAAAGAATCCAGGCCTTTTTAAATGTAATCTACTGAGCTGGTCAGAACCACCTCTGGAGGGAGTCTATTCCACATTTTCACAGCTTTAACCGTGAAGAAACCTTTCCGTATTTGGAGATGAAATATTTTTTCCTCTAGACGTAAAGAGTGCCCCCTTGGCCTCCGTGATGACCTTAAAGTGAATAACTCAACACCAAGTTCACTATATGGACCACTTATATATTTGTACATGTTGATCATATCCCCTCTTAATCTCCTCTTCTCAAGAGAGAATAAATTCAGATCCTCTAATCTTTCCTCATAGCTGAGCTCCTCCATGCCTCTTATTAGTTTGGTTGCCCTTCTCTGCACTTTCTCCAGTTTCCCAATATCCTTTTTGAGAATTGGTGCCCAAAACTGAACTGCATATTCCAGATGAGGTCTTACCAATGATTTGTACAGGGGGGCAAAATAATGTCTCTATCTCTGGAGTCCATACCTCTCTTAATACAAGAAAGGATTTTGTTTGCTTTGGAAACCGCAGCTTGGCATTGCATGCCATTATTAAGCTTATGATCTACCAAAACGCCCAGACCCTTCTCCACTATGGATTCCCCCAGTTGTACTCCCCCTAGTATGTACGATGCATGCATATTCTTAGCCCCCAAGTGCATAACTTTACATTTATCTACATTAAGCCTTATCTGCCACATAGCCGCCCCATTTAGACAGTGCATTGAGGTCGGCTTGTATGTTGGAGACATCCTGTAAGGAAGTTATTCCACTGCATGGCTTGGTGTCATCTGCAAACACTGAAATTGTACTTTTAATCCCAGACCCAATATCATTTATAAATATATTGAAAAGTAAGGGTCCCAACACTGAACCTTGGGGTTCACCACTGATAAGAATCATTAACCACTACTCTCTGAATTCAGTCTTTTAGCCAGTTTTCTATCCATTTACAAATTGATCTTTCCAAGCCTGTAGACTTTACCTTACACATTAGCCGTGTGTGGGGAACGGTGTCAAACGCTTTTGCAAAATCCAAGTATACCACGTCCACAGCCACCCCTCTGTCCAAGGTTTTACTTACCTCCTCATAAAAAGAAATCAGGTTTGTTTGACAACTTCTGTCTTTCATGAATCCATGCTGTCTGTTGCTTAAAATATTTTTTTCCAAAAAGAACTCATCTATGTGGTCTTTTATTAAACTCTCCATTATCTTCCCAGCTATAGAAGTTAAACTAGGAGGTCTATAGTTACTTGGTAAAGACTTTGATCCCTTTTTAACCACTTCAATACCAGGCATTTAGAACACTTCCAGCCCAGACCAATTTTCAGCTTTCAGTGCTGTTGCGATTTGAATGACAATTGCACTGTCGTGCGACGCTGTACCCAAACAAAATTTTTTATCATTTTGTTCCCACAAAGAGAGCTTTCTTTTGGTGGTATTTGATCACCCCTGCGGTTTTTATTTTTTGCGCTACAAATAAAAAAAATGAAAATTTTAAAAAAATTAAAAAGTTTTTCTTTGTTTCTGACACAAAACTTTGTATAAGTACATTTTCTCCATCACTGACGGGCACTGATGTGGCTACACTGATGAGGCTAGACTGACGGGCACAAATGAGGCAGTACATATTGGCACTGATGAGGCGGCACTGATAAGGTTGCACTGATGATGGGGCACATATATGCAGCACTGGTGGGCACTAATAGGCGGCACTGATAAGCAACACTGATGGGTGCTGATATGCAGCACTGATAGGCACTCATAGGCGGCACTGATAGGTGGCACTGGGCACTGACTGGTACATATGGTGGCACTGCTGGGCATTGATAGGTGGCACTGCTGGGCATTTATAGGTGGCAATGGTGAGCACTGATAGGTGGCACAGGTGGGCACTGAATGGAGGCAGAGGTGGGCACTGATAGGCGGCACAGGTGGGCACTGGTGCATATAGCAATGTTAGGGATGGCACTGGCAGGCATCACATATGGGCACAGTGCCATCCCTACAGTGAACTGTATTGCCCTTACCTAGTGGTCTTGTAGGGTTTCCCTGGTGGTCCCTGGGTGGCCTCCTGATTGTCTCCCTGGTGGTCCTGGGTGGCCTCCTTATGGTGTCCCTGGGTCCAGTGTGGCGATCCTGAGGGGGGCTGCACTGATAAACATCCCCCATCAGGAGAGCAGCCGATCGGCTCTCCACTGCTCAGGTCTGCAGACCTGAGCAGAGGAAAAGCAGATAAACGGCTCTTCCTATTTACACTGTGATCAGCCGTGACCACGGCTGACCGCATGGTAAAAGTCTTCCGATGGAAGCCTTTTTCCTCGGTCGGTAATGCGGTGGGTCAGACTGACCCACGGCACCACCGATCACCATGCTGCACACCCCCGTGGGCACACGATCGCGGCTTATCGTCAGGATAATGAACCCCCCACCCGGCCATCTTGTGTCATTAGGACGGGCGGGAAGTTGTTTTAAATATGGGCACCACATTGGCCCTACGCCAATCCAGTGGTACTATTCCAGTCATGAAGGAGTCCCTAAAAATTAGATACAATGGCTTTGAAATGACAGAGCTCAATTCATTTAGGATTTGTGGGTGGATGCCATCTGGTCCAGAGGCTTTATCCACCTTTATTCTATCTAAATACTTCTGGGTCATTTCACTTTTGAGACATTGTGGATCATTTGGGGCTATGTCACTACCACCCCCATTATGGACATGAGCTCCCCCATGCTCCTTTGTATACACAGAGCTGAAGAAAGTATTTAATAGGTTTGCCTTCTCTTTGTCCCCAGTCACACTCTCTAGATTATTTTGTAAATGGCCTACATGCTCAGACCTGACCTTTTTACTATTAATATATTTGAAGAATTTTTGGGGGTTTATCCTACTATCTTTTGCAATCTGTCGTTCATTTTGAATTTTTGCTCCCTTAATTTCCTTTTTACATATTCTGTTATATTCTTTGTTACATTTAAACGATGATAGTGTTTCTTCATTTTTATATTTTTTAAAGGCTCTTTTCGTGAGCTTCATAGGTATGCATTTGATCAGCTGAGTAAGGAGGCGTGAATTGCCTCTGAAATGCATTCTGATTGGTCAGATCAACTCTGGGTCTGACAGCAGTCATTCAGCTCCCTGCAGCTTGGACTATCTCACTATCTTGTGCAGGATCCTTCACACTGTCCACCTGGACACAGACAGCCTCTCATGATTACCCTGTGAGTTGAACATGTTACTGTGTTTTATATTTGCTTATTAAATTGTTTTACACTATTGGTTGCCTGGCGCCTCTCTCCCCTTCCCCCATGGGGCCCTGTGTCAGGTTGTCTGTATGGGGCCCTGTGTTTCTAACAGCATCCCTGCATGTTACTCTACTTGAGCCCTGTGACCCTCTCAGTCTTCATATTTTTTCAGGACAGAACAAGAAGAGAAAAAGGGGTGCTCTCACACAACAAATACATAATTGTATATAAAAAGAAGCGAGGGTATGTGGTGTGGCGCTGTTCTACCAGGGAAAATTAAAATATATATATATATAAAAATAATATATGTATAAGTCAATATCTAAAGGTTAAGAATATAAAGAAAGAGGCTGCCTCTCCCAATAGGAACCAGAAACCTGGAACCAGGTTTATGAACTGACCCCTAGTGGGGACAAGTTGTAATACCAGTTTGGACTTTATTCATTTACGTAATCTCTGTTTGCATGTACACACCAGGTTGTTTTAATGGTTATTGATATGTGATCACAATACTTTCTTAGCACTGCATGCACTTTGCAAGGTTTATCACCCACCATGTTAGTATACCACTTGTCTACTGCTTACTAATTTGTCTGATTTTATTCATTTTCTGACACTATTTATATAATATTTGATACTATTTATATATTTCTGATGTATGTATTAGCACCACTGAGGCAGCGCCTTTTATTCCCATAAACCCCATACATTTTACATAATTGTATATATTTATTTGGTTGTAAAATATAAAGGTGGGACTGGGCGTGGTTCCCCTATTTGTTTTGCTAATGTACATTGGGCAATTTACATGTTTAGGTACTTTAGTCATTGTTAGAATTGGTGGCAGGAAACCCAAGTAAACCTGACACCCCCAAAGGCAGAATTTAACCTTCAGGGCTAGGGGCAAACTAGCATTTCCACCCCAGGGCTGAATCCATGGCTAAAATGGGGGGGCCAAGAAAGGATGTTGGGCACCAGTAACTTTTGTCTTTTTAAGGTTTTATTGCAAAACGGTTAAGGAGGGGAGGGTTAGGGGTCCCAGATACCGCAGCAGCTCACTTACAGACTCTCCAGATCTAGATCAATATCCAAATTAACATTGTCAGAATCTTTAAGCCGAACCAGCAACACTGTAAGCACGTTCCCAAACTTCAGTGCATCCTCCAAGTGAATCACCAGGCCCTTCTGAGTGACCAAGCTTCTTCCTGGCTCTCTCCAGCAGGGGGCCTCCTCCATGGCACAGCTTCCTCTAGACCAGGCACGGCAGCTTCAGGACCACTTCAGCACATGTTAAGCCCTAAAACAGGCTGTTGTACCTCATAGCAGAGCTCCATCTAGCAGCGCCTTCTCAGGCCTCATCCAAGGGAAAGAGAGAGCACATGGCTTTATATCCTCCCCTAGCATGCACCAGTGGCATACATCTCCTACTGGATTGGCTGAAGAAAATATAAATATTCATGTCTTGTTTTTGAAATCACATACTTTGACTAATGATACCAGTGACGTCTACTGGTGACAGTGAGAAATCACAAGCCAACTTAAAGCGGAGTTCCACCCAGAATTTTTTTTTTGGCATCCACTCTTTTAATACTAAATAGATATACCCTTTTGTATCCTTACTTTCAAACCGCCTAGTAATTACATGTATTTTTTCTCGCAATTTCATTTCTCTCACTGCTGGACTTTTCCATGTTAGGTGAGGGCACCTGAAGCCCGTCCGTAGTCTCCTGGCATCTCTTCCTGAAAGAAGTGCATGGTGGGTAAGGTCGGTCCGCCTTAAATCGCGTGATTTCCTGTCTGGAAATAACACGGTTTTACAGTACGGGGAAGCCCACTGACTCCTGGGAAATGATGAGTCACATCTCCCAGGAGGCCAGAGGAAGCAGGAAGTAAGGAGAAGAGCCTAGGACCCAATTAGGGGCAGATTACAGAGACCACCTAGCAACAAGCGACTTAGGGTAAGTATAAGATTTTTTTCCCTTCAAAGGTAAGTCTATATAGGTAAAGGACTTGAATGATGTAAAAAAAAATGTCTGGGTGGAACTCTGCTTTAACCGGTTCCCTACTGCGCACTGCCTATTTGCGGTGACAGTGTGGATGTGTCCCATGAATCGCCGTAAATAGGCGGCAATCACTGGCACAGCTATGGGGCACGTGCACCCAGCGCGGTCGCGGCGGTCCCATTCGCTACAGGACCGGTCAATCTACAGAAATAGACCAATGGATTTTGATCTATTCCTGTTGATCGATCCAGCGAATGAGATGCCTTCGCCTGTCTGTGTAATGTAAACACAGGCAGGGGAAGTGATGTCATCTCCCCTCTCTGCTTTCTTTTCTGTTGCAGAGAGGAGAGAGAGACATCAGAAACGTGAGTTGTACAACAGTACACTGACACCAGGACAGTTAAGCACACTTTTAACCCTTTGATCACCCCCTGATCGCCCCCCCCAGTTAACCCCTGTCACCCCCTGTCACTGAGTGCAGCGATCAGATCGTTCACTGATCGCTGTACTTGTGACCCTTGTGACACTAATCAGTGTTAGGGTAGGTAGTATTAGACCTTGCCCCCCCCAATAAAGTTTTTAACCCCTTCATTAACCCCTGTCACCTGTGATCACTGTATAAGTGTCACGGGTGAAGCTAGCTACATAGTTAGTTTTATCTTTCCCCATCAGATTTTAACCCTCGATTGCCCGGCGGTGACCCCAGTTAAGTTTTAGCGTGCGTTAGGCTCAGTGTAAAACCAGGCAGGGCCAGTTAGTTAGGTACTCTGAAACGCATACACACACATTAGATAGGTGCTAGATACTATTGCAGTATCTGATCAGATCAATATCTGCGATCTGATCAGATATATAGTGTCCCCACTAGATTAATGTTCTAAAAAAATGCAGTGTTAGCGCAGCCCAGATACTTGCTAGCACCTGCGTTTAGCCTTTCTGCCCAGCCCAGCCCACCCAAGTGAAGGATCAATAGATCGCTAACACTTAACAATCACAGAACACATATCTGCAGGGTTGGCAGAGATCACGCCGATCCCTGCGAAATCTGACAGTGATTTTGGTAGCGTTTGAAACAGGCTCTGACAACCAGGGGCGCTTTTTTGCCTGTGAGTCACACTAGTGTACCTATAAATTTAGAAGCCAACATGTCAAATCCGAGGTACACTAGTGAAGAGGCCTACGCGTTGTTGAGTATGACAGATGAGAGCGATGGGGAAGCCTCACTGTCATATTCAGACTCATCATACGAGCTCATAGACGACAGCGGCTCCATGACAGATAGCTCTGACAACGGAGTGGTTCCTGCTAAGGTCAGGCATACCAGATCCCCTTTAGCTGTCACTGAGGTGCATGAACCGCAGGGCTCTCGTATGGAGCAGAGAGCCAGTACTAGTACCGCTACTCCTTCTGGTGACCTGGCAAGCACCAGCGGCCTAGTACACCCTGGTCATACAACCAGCACTGCAGTAACACTTGGTGACGTGGCGAGTCCCATAAGTGCAGTTCAAGCTGGTGTGGCTAGCACAAGTAATGTCCCGCAGCCACGAAGACAAAGACAGGCCCGTAGAGCCCATAGTGCCCTTCCTGATGTGCTTGCAAACCCTGATTGGCAACCCACCACTGATGCAGCGCCTGTACTTCCCCCATTCAGTGCCCAACCCGCAATTCAGGTGAATACAGTTGACTTTAGGGCCACTGATTTTTTTTTTTGCTGTATTTCACACCAATTTCTCCATTTGTCACTTGCCATAGTTTGGAAACCAATTACGGTTTCCGAATTTAAGACCTTTCTGGGCCTTACCCTCAACATGGGCATACATAAAGAACCTGAATTGCGGTTACATTGGTCCACTGACTCAATTCATCATATGTATGTCTTCTCTGCTTCCATGGCCATGACATGATACGAGCAGATCCTGCGGTTCATGCACTTCAGTGTCGTCCATATGGGGACCTTGAGCGGCTTTACAAAATTCGGCCCCTCATAATCCACTTCAACACCCAGTTCGCAGCTCATTTTATTCCCAACCAAGTTGTATACATGGACGAGTCCCTGATTAAATTTGCTGGACGTCTTGCTTTCAAACAGTACGTCCCCGGCAAGCATTCCAGATACAGGGTTAAGATGTATAAGCTCTGTAACAGGGCCACAGGCTATACATGTAGTTTTATGGTTTATGAGGGCAAAGATAGTCACATAGAGCCGGAAGGATGCCCAGACTACATGGGGAGTGCTGGCAAAATTGTGTGGAGCTTGGTGTCACCCTTATCCAGAAAGGGGTACCATTTGTATGTGGACAATTACTATACAAGCGTGCTACTTTTTGTTCACTTGCTTGATCACCAAATTTGCGCATGTGGCACTGTGCGACCTAATCGCCGGGGCTTCCCCCAATGGCTTTTAGAATCCCGACTTAGTCGAGGGGAGAGAGCCTGCTTGAGATGTGGTAATTTGCTTGCGATGAAGTGGAGGGATACAAAGGATGTTTTTGTTCTTTCCTCCATCCATGCAGACAGGGCTATCCAAATTAGAACCCCTCTGTGTCCACCAATATAACCATTATATATAATATACCAATATAACCAAGTTATTGGCGCCGTACTTAATTGCCCGTAAGTCCAGATGCTGGTACAAACAGTTTCTGTTTACTTATTTCAATTGGCTTTGCTGAACTCTTTTGTGCTATACAAAGCATCAGGATGGATTGGACCTCTCCTGCAATTCCAGGAAGAGATCATCAGAGCCCTTCTGTATCCAGATGGTTCTGCACCCCATGTTCACAATCCAAATGCAGTGAGCCGGCTGCTTGGACGGCATTTTCCACATGCCCTCCCTGGTACCCCTACCCAACGATACCCCCAAAAAAGATGTGTCTGCCGATGACACGGATACAGGCGTGACTCCCAATATTATTGCCCCACCTGTTTTGATAAGCCTGGTCTCTGCATCGGTGACTGTTTCGAGCTCTACCATACACTAGCTGAGTATTAGCGTAGGGAACAGCAGTACACAGAAAAAGGACACACGTCCACAGGGTCTCCAAAGATGTCATGAGACCCTAGCCTTTACTGTTCACTGTTATAAAAAAAGAAAAGCGTACCAAAAAAATAAATAAATAAATAAAAAGTTATAAAGAACCAAAAAAAAATAAAAAAATAATAAAAACCAAAAACAGTTGTACTTTTCTTGTTTTTCTATCTCTATTTTCTCTCTATTGCGCTCTCTATTGTTGTTTAGAGTTGAGCGAACCCGGACTGTAAAGTTCGGGTCCGTACCGAACTTTGGGGTGTCCGGGACCCGGAAAAAAAAAAAAAAGTCCGGGTCCGGGGTTCTGGTAATTTTACCAAAAGTTCTGAAAATTGCTGTAAAAAAGTCCAGGAAAGTCCTAGAGGTCTGCAAAAGGAAGGAAAATGGGGGTAAGGGCGGGACAAGTGCCCTACAAAGAAATGGGGACAGGGAAATAACTAAAAGCATCTTTAAAAAAATAAAAACCTAAAAAAAGCAAAAATGGAGGTGGATGTGGACCATCTTCAAACTGGGTCTGAAAAGTATTAATTAACGGTAGAAGCCATATAACTGTTCTAAAATCATCTTCAAACTGTGTCTGGAAAGTCTGTGTGTCACTTTAAATAAAACCGGGACTAACTGAACTACTGTTCTGCAAACATCTGGAAAGTCTGTGTGTCACTTTAAATAAAACCGGGACTAACTGAACTACTGTTCTGCAAACATCTGGAAAGTTTGTGTGTCACTTTAAATAAAACCGGGACTAACTGAACTACTGTTCTGCAAACATCTGGAAACTGTGTGTGTCACTTTAAATGAAACCGGGACTAACTGAACTACTGTTCTGCAAACATCTGGAAAGTCTGTGTAACACTTTAACAAAAACCG
Source organism: Glandirana rugosa (assembly GCA_018402905.1). NCBI lineage: Eukaryota > Metazoa > Chordata > Amphibia > Anura > Ranidae > Glandirana > Glandirana rugosa. The sequence continues at coordinate 253,947 of BLSH010019799.1, forward strand.
GGGCACACCCATATCACTGTTCTGCAAACATCTGGAAGCTGTGTGTGAAACTACAGCATAGAGAAGAACAGGGATATGGTTTCGCTCTGCTATAGTTTTACACACAGTTTGCAGATGTTTGCAGAACAGTGATATTAGGTTACAAGGGAGCTCTCTAGCTCCCTTGTCACCTCCTCTCATGCTCGCCTCCAGGATTTCTCGAGAGCTTCTCCCTTCCTTTGGAACTCACTACCCCAATCAGTCCGACTGTCTCCTAATCTATCCATCTTTAGACGATCCCTGAAAACTTTTCTCTTTAAAGAAGCCTATCCTGCTTCTACCTAATACTCTTTCTTTCTACATGAGCTCATCCCCCACAGCTTTTACCTTTTGTATCAATTGACCCTCCCTCTTAGATTGTAAGCCCTAACAAGCAGGGCCCTCTGATTCCTCTTGTACCAAATTGTGATGTAACTGTACTGTCTGCCTTAATTTTTGTAAAGCGCTGCGCAAACTGCTGGCGCTATATAAATCCTGTATAATAATAATAATAATTTCAGGGACAACTTTGTGTAATTTTTTTTCTTTTTTGTCATTTTTCAATCACTTGTGACAAAAAAAATAAAATATTTCATGGACTCAACATGCCTCTCAGCAAATAGCTTTGGGTGTCTACTTTCCAAAATGGGGTCATATGGGTTTTTTTTTTTTTGCTATCTGGGCATTTCATGGTCTACGCAACTGAGATAGGTAGTATGGGATGAAGGCATCAATTTTTGCCCTTAGAAATCCTGAAGGCGGTGATTGGTTTTCGGGTCCTGTACGCAGATAAACTCCCAAAAAGTGTCACATATGTGGTATCCCCGTACTCAAGAGAAGCAGCAGAATGTATTTTGGGGTGTAATTCCGCATATACCCATGGCATGTGTGAGCAATATATCATTTAGTGACAACTTTGTGTAATTTTTTTTTTTTTTTGTAATTTTTCAATCACTTGTGACAAAAAAATAAAATATTCAATGGGCTCAACATGCCTCTCAGTAAATTCCTTGGGGTGTCTACTTTCCAAAATGGGGTCATTTGGGGGGGGGGGGTTGTACTGCCGCTCCATTACAGCACCTCAGGAAATTAAATAGGCAGTCATAAAATAAAAGCTGCGTAAATTCCAGAAAATGTACCCTAGTTTGTAGATGCTATAACTTTTGTGCAAACCAATAAATATACGCTAATTGACTTTTTTTTTTTACACGAGACATGTGGCTGAATGCATTTTGGCAAAAATGTATGACTAAAATTTAGTTTATTGTATTTTTCTAATAACACAAAGTAGAAAATATCATTTTTTTTTGTTTATATCGCAAAAAATAAAAAGCGCAGAGGTGAACAAATACCACCAAAAGAAAGCTCTATTTGTGGGAAAAAAAGGAAGCAAATTTTGTTTGAGTACTGCATTGCATGACCGCGCAATTACCAGTTAAAGCGGCATAGTGCCAAATCCTTTCGGGGCTGAAGTGGTTAAGCTTAGGGAAAAACCAGGTGAAAAGCTATACAATCAGTCTGAGCTAACTACAGCCCAGCCAAAAACTAAATTGACATAGTAGTTCCTGTTTAGGATATTGCATCAAGCTGTGGCCAGTACATAATAAAAAGTATCAACCCGGTTGAAAAAGAAGTATGCTGTGAGTTTGGTTATTTATTGTAAGGTTTGTGTAAGGGGAGAAGTGAACACATTTTCACAGGTTTGATTTGGGGTAAGTTAGAAAATAAAGATAGGAAAATGAAAAGGTTTAAAGCCAGATGGCTAAACAAAATGAATGCCAATATGAAAATTAAAGAGCTACCTGGGAAAACTCAGCTCTATCAGTATGAGACCCTTGGAATCAATCCATGTGGTTCCCAATCATGATCAACCAATCATGACTACATAATTAATAAAAAAGACATATGTTCATCCAGCTGAACCTTAAAATAAGTGGGAAGTCACCACCTCACTGGCATCTCAAATGGCGCATACAGTATAATATTGCTTAATTACCCTCTAATGTTGTTTTATGGACAATTATCATAAAAAGTATTAGATCAGTGGTCTTGTTTTATGGTCTTTGTCAACCAAATTTGTATGTTTAAGCAGCATTAATATTCTTGTCCTGCTGCAGTATATGTCTTTTTTGTATTATTATATTTTGCCTTATGTATTAATAAATTATATTTTTTGTATATATGTATTCTGCTTCTTGAGGAGTTGGTCCTCCCGTTCAAAGTCCCAAGGGGGTTCCTTTTTCTTGTGTCTCTATAGATAGTATCAGGGATGGGGATAAACCTACTCCTAATTGTTTTTTTTCTTTAATTTGATTGCCTAAGAAATATAAATTTCATTAAATTTAAAATGGGTTTTCCCCTGGCACTGACATCAAGACTGGAAGTTAGAGTAAAGAGAGGAGGGGAAGAGCAGTGGAGACCCGAGGAAGGAATTATAAAGATTGAGTGGTGCCAGAGTTCTGTAAACCATTGATAAAAATAAAGACCAGTCACTCCTGCTCTCTCTCCTTGTGCAGGATGACTGGTCTTGTCTCCGCCCCCTTCTGTACTATTCTGCAGGATGCCCGTTGTGGGTGGAGCCTGCTGGGCCCCTCCCATAGTTCTACTCTCTGCACAGGCTATGTACAGCACAGTGATAATGCCACTGCTACTTTTTGGATTTGCAAAGGCATTTGGTGCACACAAAGTGTTTATTTTAAATTCTTTATGGCTACAAAAGAATATATTTAAATGAACTTTTTTGTGTATGGCGTTCAGCTTTAATAAATAAATACAGTGCAATCTCATTTTAAATGGTAAAATAAAAATGAAAGAATTTTTAAACAAGAAGAACCCCAGTCAAACTTTTTTGGATACAATAAGAAGGGTTAGCACTTCTGTATGGTTTTTGCTTCCAGCTGTTCCCACATTGCAGAGACTTCTCCTCACTTCCTCTCCTGGTGACACCTGTCTCTTGTCTGTGAGGGGGAATCTCCCCAATGTGAACACAGATGGCAATTAATAATAAGACAGATGGTCTATCTCTTCCCTACCGTTATGTACTGACCATATCATCTGATGAGCAGATGGTGCTGTTCTATAATAGGTGGACCTTTATACACATTGGATGGTGTTATGTTACTATCCTGTCATGCTATCACTTTTTTATCTCCTCCATGTGGCATTTGTTCGGAGAAGCTGTCAGATTGAACGTCTTATAGCTAAAGCTAAGTACTTAAAGTGGAACTCCAGTTTTATTTTCAAAACCCTTCTCCTCTAGAAGAGTGCGTACTGATAGCGGTCCTTTATTCTCTTAGTATTTCTGTCCTTTTGCATGTATGCAGCAATCCTCAGAAAGTCTTTGTATGGGCTTTAGTATGCTTCAGGCTGGCTATGTAATAAGTGTTGCATAAAGAGTTCATGCCTCTCTGTAGACTATACAGACTACAGGGGTCACTAATTATACGATTCATTTAGGTTGAATATATTTTTATTATGGAAAAACAAATTCAAAGGGGTACAAAATAATAGAAGGTGGGGGGAAAAAAAGGAGTAACACTCGATTACAGTACATGAATAATAGCACAGTTGTCACAGGTAGGCATTTTGCCAAATTGGAGGAACATGTTATGAATGATATATCATATCATTAAAATAAAACAAATAAGGGTCAATTGGCTCATTAACAGAAAGGAAGGCCCCAGAGAAATAAGGTGTAAAAGATGAGAAAAGAAACAAGAAAAGCAAGAAAAAAGAATGAGTAGATCCAAGAAAATGGTGGACACGAAGTAGTTCTGAAAAAATGCTGTGTTTTACCTTTACACAGGTAGATCGTTAAGGGGGGTTAGAGGTGTACAACGACCAATAGAAGGCTAGTGGAAGAGCAGGCAAAAAAGGGGTAAGGCACGTAGGGCAATTATCTATTCCCCACAGCCTGGCCAACCACCGATCTTGTATTAAGTGGAGATTCTACCGCGGAACTTGTCCGAGGTAGAGTAGTGTACCCATATGTTATATGATTAATTTAGCTAATGGGAGTTCCTGATGGCAAAGTCATCTTTGATGCACACTAACTGGTGGCAAAGTCATCTTTGATGCAAACTTACTGGCGGCAAAGTCATATTTGATGCAAACTTACTGGTGGCAAAGTCATCTTTGATGCACACTAACTGGTGGCAAAGTCATCTTTGATGCAAACTTACTGGTGGCAAAGTCATCTTCGATGCACACTTACTGGTGGCAAAGTCATCTTTGATGCAAACTTACTGGTGGCAAAGTCATCTTTGATGCACACTAACTGGTGGCAAAGTCATCTTTGATGCAAACTTACTGGTGGCAAAGTCATATTTGATGCACACTTACTGGTGGCAAAGTCATCTTTGATGCAAACTTACTGGTGGCAAAGTCATATTTGATGCACACTTAGTAACACCCGCTGACATTGATTGATAACAACCCTACCCCCGCCCACCCAGAGAAGACCAAGAAGAGGAAGAAAAACAAAGTGGTCAAGTGATTACAATTACTACAGTTTTTTAAGGTTTTCCAAATTCGTTTTTTTTTCTATAACCAGAAGTAAACTTTGAAGAATGGCAGAGAGGGACACGGTTATACTTTATCTGAATTTTGAGTCCAACTTTAGTACTAACCATCCTACATAAAAGTGGGTTTATTCTTATCTGTATTCCTGTTGGAAAGATGTGAGAAAAATAAAATGGAAACTGAAGTGCCACACCACTGCTAAGGAGGTTCAGATACAACTTTATTCCAATAAAAGTAAAGGGAACACTCCAAAAAAAGTGGCCTGACTACTTTTTGGATTGTCCCCCTAACTTTTATTGGAATAAAGTTGTATCCTGACCTCTTAAAAGTGGCGTGGCACTTCAATTTCCATTTTGTTAGATTTCAGTACAAGCAAAGGAGATTGTGGAGATCCTCTAGGGCAGTGTTTCTTAACTCTGGTCCTCAAAGCGCCCCAACAGGTCATGTTTTCATGCTTTCCATTATTTTGCACAGGTGATTTGATCAGTTTCACTGCCTTAGTAATTACTGCAGCTGTATCATCTGAGGGAAATCCTGAAAACATTACCCGTTGGGGCGCCTTGAGGACTGGAGCTGAGAAACATTGCTCTAGGGTGTAGAAGTCATGTGCCCAGGAACCAGATTATTTACATAAATATCAAAACTTTAACATGGCAATACCAATAAGATAACATTACAGATCCAACCTTATTTTTCTCCTTTCCCCATTGAAAAGATTTCTCCATATTACCTGTTCTACTGATGCTACTGGAACTGAGGAGAAAATCCTCAGTGGTAACATAGATAATGATAAAAGAACGACATATCCGTATGGATGTCACACCACTTCCTCAAACTCAATCTTTGTAAAACTGAGCTTATAAAATTTTCTTCCTCCCTGATCCCCCCTCATGACTTTACCATTGAGATCAATGGCACAACCATTGGTTCTTCCACACATGCCAAAGTGCTGGGTATAATCCTGGACACTGACCTCTCTTGCAGAGCCCACATTCAATCACTGGCTACATCTTGCCACTTTAACCACCACAAAACAACTTATTCACTCCTTGAGTATTTGCCATCTTGACTACTGCAACTCTCTCCTCACCAGCCTGCCTTTACACAGGCTACCCGCCCCCCTTCAGTTTATTATGAATGTTGCTGCTAGACTAATACACCTTACTAACCGATCTGTGACTGCTGCCCCTCTCTGCCAATCCCTTCACTGGTTTTCCCTACCCCACCGTATAATATTGAAAATAATAACCACAACACACAAGGCCATCCCCCAGCTACATCACCAACCTCATCTGCAGATATCACCACAATCCTCCTCTCTGCTCCTAACAAGACCTGCTGCTCTCTAGCTCCCTTGTTACATCCTCCCATACTCACCTCCAGGACTTCTCAGGAGTCTCTCCCATCCTCTGGAACTCTCTGCCTCAGTATGTCCGGTCAGCTCCTACCCTGTCCGCCTTTAGGAAATCCCTCAAAACTCACATATTCAGGGAAGCCTATCCCACCTCCACCTAAGAACTGTACCTGAGTCACCTTCATCAGATCATTCACTGTAGCTATTACCTTTTGTACCACCTTCCCCTCCCTTTAGATTGTAAGCTCCATGAGCAGGGCCCTTTTATTCCTTCTGTATTGAACTGTATTGTAATTGTACTGTCCCCCATCTACATTGTAAAGGGCCACGCAAACTGTTGATGCTATATAAATCCTGTATAATAATATTAATAAAAAAGAAAATTGGAACAGATGTTCTTGCCTATCCAAAACAAAAAAAGTTTTACTTCATAACATAATCTATAAATGATAAAAAATACTCTTTTGCTAGATCATTTTTACTGTCTTTCAGCAAAGAAAGGCCTTAATACTGACCTTTCCTGCCACCCGTGCCACCATTGTATTGCAAAGGTATGGCAGTTGAAGAAGCTTTAACACCTGAAGCATTTCCAGAAATGTTGAATGCCTGGTTGGCTTCTGTGTATCACGATGTAGGGGCTGGCGGATAGAATGAGGGATGGTGGATTGGACCCCAGCAAACTGAGGGGACCAGCAATCTAACACATCCAGAAGTATGTCAGATGCAGAAGATTCTTGGGAAGTAGTTCCAATTCAAAAGAGCAAAGATTGCGGAAGGGTGATGTGTTGGTTCACCCACTCTTATTGACCAGTTGTCCCGAGCTCCCTTCCCATTGGGTTCCCAACCAAGCCACACAGTCGAAAGTTTTGGTTTTGCGCACTCTAAGATTCTCTGTTTAAGCTCATTTAAATGTATATATTAAGTGTTTTTTGACATGACAATCCTCGCTATATGTATACCTCTGTGTTACTAAATAAAGGAATTACAAAAAAAAAAGAGCAAAGATTGGCTACAGGGTAGGCAAAAATTCAGTTGTCTCTTTATAGGCAGAACTTTTTATTAAAAAAAAAAAACTTTTATCGGCAGCACAGTGGTTCACACTTCTGCCTTGCAGCAACAAAGACCCAACCAAAACACTGCTGGCATGGAGTTTGCATGTCCTACCTGTGCTTGCGTGGGCTTCCTCTGGGTCTCCAATTTCCTCCCACACTCCAAAGACATGCTGGAAGGATAATTGGTTCCTGTTTAAATTGGTTCTACAGTCTATGTATGCATGTGAGATAGGGATCTTAGATTGTAAGCTCCTTGAGGGACTGATGTGAATATACAGTATGTAAAGCGTTGTCTAAATATTCAGTGCTACATAAATACCTGTAATAGGTAAATAAAATCTAGTGTGTGCTACAAAGCACCCTGGTATACATCAAAGTGGAGATAATTTGCTAGCATAAAAAAATCCAACATGTATTTAGTCCTTTGTCTCCATATGTTTAGAAATGGAGAGATAATTGGCACAATTCAATATCACATGTGTAAATTGCTATAATGTCTGCTATTTTCAGCCATGTGACAGTTGTTTTCAGTTCATATTTGCTCACCCTGTTGATAATAACAAACCTTATGGCAAGTGATGATCTGTTGATCTGTTTATCTTAGCAAATTGATCCTAATGTTGAAAAGGTAAAATAAACTGTTAAAAACAGTAATTAACCGGTTCCCAACCGACTCGTGTTCATTTACTGCTGCCGGGTGGCAGCGTTCCGCGAATCGCCGTCTACAAACAGCGACTTGCATGCGTGCGCCGCTGCCACGCTCTCGTGCCCGACGCACTCTACAGAAGTATTGCCGTGGCTCGGGCGGACTCGATCTCCACCGGCGAGCCACGACTGCCTGTGAGAGAAGAAGATCGGGGAAATGCCAATGTAAACACAACGGTTCCCCATTCTGACAGGCGGCATGTAAGAGATCTACTGATTCCTGTCACTGGGATCAGTTAGATCTCTTATGTCCCTAGTAGCCCAGCCCCCCCACAGTTAGAACACACCTAGGGAACACACTTAACCCCTAGATCACCCCCTGCATGTTAACCCCTTCACTGCCAATGACATTTATACAGTAATCAGTGGATATTTAAATTTGTGATCGCTGTATAAATGTCATTGGTCCCAAAACAAAAGTGTCAAAAACGTCCGACATGTCCGCTGCAATATCGCAGTTCCAATAAAAAATCGCAGATTGCCTCCATTACTAGTGAAAAAAAAATGTAAAAACGCCAGAAATGAATTCTTATGGTTTGTAAACGCAGCAACTTTTGCGCAAACCAATCAATAAATGCCAATTGCAATTTTTTTTACCAAAAATATGAGGAAGAATCTAAATCGGCCAAAACCGATGAATACATTTTTTTTTAAAATTTTTTTTTGGATTTGTATTTTAGCAAAAAGTAAGAAATATTGTTTTCTTTTTGCAAAATTGTCGCTCTTTTTTTTGTTTATAGCGGTGATCAGAAATGACGCAGAGGTGATCAAATACCACCAACAGAAAGCTCTGTGTGTGGGGAAAAAAGGACGCAAATTTTGTTTGGGTACAACGTCGCACGACCGTGCAATTGTCAGTTAAAGCGACGCAGTGCCGAATCACAAAAAGTGCTCTGGTCCTACAGTGGGAAATCCTGCTGGGGCTGAAGTGGTTAGGGCATGCTATTTATTTACTTATTTATTTATTGCAGATATTTATATAATGCTTACAATTTATGCTGCGCTTTGTATACTGTACATGTATATGTTATCTCAAGAATCCAAGTGTTTGTTACCCTAAAAAAAATGGATCCTGTTCCCATAAAGCATGTTGTACAGCACAGTGCTCTCTGTATCACCTGAAATACCTGGCTGATCCTGCCTGGTTCTGCCCCCCCCCGTAAACTGACCACGGTTTATAATGGCTGCTGAGCCCCTGACACTGTGGTCAGTTTATGTACCTCTGTCAGCTGCAGTTCTCCTATGTCCTTCTCTATCCTCCTCTCCCCCACTCTTCCTGCCTGTCTGCTCATACTAGTGCCTGCCCCCTCCCTTCCTGCTGGTATCATAAGTTAGTGTTGTTGCTACAATCCCCTCTATTATAATAAGTGCTGTGCCCCAGTGTATGTGTTTTGTAAAAAAATCTGCAGATAAATACCTTACTTTATAAAAACCGCTTGGCGCTCACGTGACCGGCCACCTCTCTCCTCCTCTCCTCTCCTCTCCTCTCCTCCTCCTGGCTGACATGAGATGGGTTTTATTGGCCCCGCCTGCTTTGCTGTCAGACCTGGAGAGGAGAGAGGCGACCGGTCACGTGACACACTGGGGCACAGCATTTACTATAACAGAGGGGATTGTAGCAACAATACTAAGTGGCTTAACAACCACTTTTGAACATTGTTGCAAAATATAATTACCTTATGGGGTTGGTTTTCTAAACTTGGAGAGAATCTGGTGCAGCTGTGCATGGTAGCCAATCAGCTTCTAACTTCAGGTTCCTCAATTAAACTTTGACAAAAACACACAGAAGCTGATTGGTTTCTATGCAGAGCTGTACCAAATTTTGCACTCTCCAGTTTTAGTAAATCATCCCCTTTGTGCCCTGTAGTTAATATTTAATTTTAAATAAACAATACTAGTTTTTTACCAGGGAGTTCTGGCTGATGATATAATGCACTGGGTCTAGGGTTGCCATCTCATCCCTTTAAACCCGAACACATGAATTACACAGGTTGTTGTTCTGAGGCTAATTTAATGCAGATAAGGCACCAAGTGAGTTTAATTGCCACCTTAATCAGCCACAGAACCTGTGTAATTTATATGTGTTCGGTTTTAAAGGGATGAGGTGGCAACCCTAACTGGGTCTGCTTCCTCTTCTCTTGGCAGTGGGAGATCCTGAATGTTGCAGAGTTGGGACTGACATTATGGCACCACCAAGACTGCTCTCTGCAGCTTTGTATTATGAGCCCATGACAACATAATGATGGATGGACCCCAGATGATGTCACTGCTGAATTCTGCAGGACCCTGTCATAGGTCCTTATAAAAGCCAGCAGCAGTGACCACATCAACAAGAAGAGATTTGGGGCCTGCAGACTAGACTTTTCCACATTTGATGCACCTGGGACTAGGGTTGCCACATCATCCCTTTAATCCAGGACACATATGAATTACTCAGGTTCTATGGCTGATTAAGGTGGTAATTAAACTCACTTGGTGTCTTATCTGCATTAAATTAGCCTCAAAACAACCTGTGTAATTCATATGTGTCCTGGATAAAAGGGATGATGTGGCAACCCTACCTGGGACCCAGCACAAGACAGTTTAATCAAGTGAAACAGAAACAGAAAAAATTAAGTGGTCCATTGTGTCTGCCCGATTTTTATCCTTTTCATTTTTTGGCTGGGTTCACACTATTTGTGGAGCGGCTCACAGCAGGGGGTCCAGTGTATCCCTGTTCTCCGTTTCAGGAGCAAATCTGGTATATAAATATATCTAGAATAAAATAGAATAGAACAGACTATAATAAAATAGATTGTATAGATCTTTGTTTGTCAACGAGCATCAACTTTATAAGATTTGTTTTGAAGTTTTCTTCTGCTAGTTTCAGGTCATGTCCCCGTGTTCTTGATCCCGTGTTCTACATTATTATTACATTATTCTTTAAAAAGCTTAAATACAATGAAATGGCATAGACATGAAATGGCATAGATGTTTGATTTCAGTTCAGTGTATCCCTGTTCTCTGTTTCAGGAGCAAATTTGGTCCGAATTTTTGCCTGAATTTGGACCTGAAACGAGCCAAAGACGCACAGCACTCTTCTGCAGCGTGCTTCGCGGCCGTCCCGGATATGTGTGAACGGGCTCCATTGAGAGCCAGTTACACTCTCCTGTCATGCAAATTGGATGCGGCAAAACCCGCATCCAATTCACATATGTGTGAACCCAGCCTTTAACTTTTTAAAATATATCTAGAATAAAATAGAATAGAACAGAATAGAATAGAATAGAACAAAATAGAATAGAATAGATTGTATAGATCTCTGTTTGTCATCAAGCATCAACTTTATAAGATTCGTTTTGAAGTTTTCTCCTACTAGTTTCAGGTCATTTCCCCGTGTTCTTGATCCCCGTGTTTTACATTATTATTACATTATGCTTTAAAACGCTTATATACAATGAAATGGCATAGATGTTTGATTTCAGCACTTTTGTCGGGATTATTGTAGGTGACATTGCTCTGCATGGTTATCTCTAAATTGAATTTTTGAATTGGTACATGCTGTCTGTAAGCCTCTCACCACGTATAATCATTACAAGTAGCCCAACACTGGTACTAACCAGGACCAACATTGCCAAATCAATCCTAAAAGTAGCAAAAATAGAAGTAAAATGTTCACGTTGCTAGAAAAGTATTTCATCATAAATATCTGTAAAATGACTGGGAAATGGTGCACACTTGTAAGCAGGGGCAGTTAGCTAGTTTATATCTCTTTTCCAAAATAATGAGGTAATAGGGAATTTTGTAATTGAATGTTAGGTCCCTTTTTAGACAAAGCCTTGATAAAAATATTTTTTCCCCAAATTTTCAGTCTTTTTTTTTATCACCACTGGGTTTTTCTTTAAACCCAGAGGTGACCAAATACCACCAAAAGAAATATACATATTTTATTTGAGTACAGCGTTGCATGATTGCGCAATTGTCAGTTAAAATAACGCAGTGCCAAAAAGCAAACAATGGCCTGTTATGAAGGGGGGTAAATCTTCTGGAGGGCAAATAGTTAATCTCGGCTGAGCAGTATGCTTGTGAATCTCAGTGTAAATAGAGCAGAATGCTACAGATTTAGTATAAATGAAGATGGGTCCCAAAAATCTGTGGTGCTCCAGAGGAGAGGGGGCCCTCATGTCCAGAGCAGGTCTATGGGCGTGATGACGTCATGAACAAGACCGCTAGCATGCGGGGGGGGGCAGGAGTAGCAGGGACCAGTCTTGCACTCGGAGGATGGCGTATTAAGTAAGAATATGCCTGCTCTTGTCACCCCCTAGGCAAAAACAAGCAGTTACCCATGCAGTACAGGCACAGCCCCACCGCATGGGGAATATTTAGTTTTTCCTGAAGTTCTTTTTTAACCGCTTGCCGACGGCTGATCGGCAATTGACGGCGACAGTGTGGCTCGATAGCGCGGATCGCAGTCATATGACGGCAGCCGCGAGATCGAGCCCAGTGAGCGCGCGCGCCACCGGAGGCGCGCCCACATGCTCACTGTGTCCGGGGAGGGCCAGGCAGCGGGTGCGGTGGATTAGATCTCCGCCAGCCACCCGCGATGCCCCCCCCCCCCGGAGTGAAAGAACGGAGGTCCGTGTAAGTAAACACGGACCTCCGTTCTGTGAGGGGGGGAAGGGCTGTGAGCACAGCCTTCCTCTACATGGAAGGTGTGATCACTTCCCTTCCCCAGCTAGGGCAGCCCACACACAGTTAGAACATGCCCAGGGAACACAGTTAACCCTTAGAGCGCCCCCTGCAGGTTAACCCCTTCACTGCCAATGGCATTTACACAGTAATCAGTGCATTTTTATAGCACTGATCGCTGTATAAATGCCAATGGTCCCAAAAAAGTGTCAAAATGTTCCGACATGTCAGCTGAAATATTGCAGTACCGCTAAAAATCGCAGATCGCCGCCATTACTAGTAAAAAATAAAAAAAAAATAAAAACCCCGGAAATGAATTCTCATCATCCGTAAACGTGGCCACTTTTGCGCAAACCAATCAATAAATGCCGATTGCGATTTTTTTTATCACAAATATGAGGAAGAATATAAATTGGCCAAAAAATGTTTTTTTATATTTTTTTTTTGGATTTGTATTTTAGCAAAAAGTAAGAAATTTGGGTTTTTTTGCAAAATTGTCGCTCTTCTTTTGTTTATAGCGGCGATCAGAAAGCGGTGATCAAATACCACCAAAAGAAAGCTCTATTTGTGGGAAAAAAAGGACGCAAATTTCGTTTGGGTACAACGTCGCACGACCGCGCAATTTTCAGTTAAAGCGACGCAGCGCCGAATCGCAAAAAGTGCTCCGGTCCTAAACTGGGAAATCCTTCCTGTCCTTAAGTGGTTAAACAATATTTATTCCTTGGCCAAGCTGTCCTAAAGTTATGTTGGATGCACATTTTCAAGTTTGCCTAGAGTGAACTTTTTTTAAGTGATGTTTTCTTCTAATTTAGAGATTTATATGTAATATGGGGAAAGAATTTCAGCTGACCTTTGGGTGTATGCTATTTGGGCACAAATTGCTGTAATCCTAATGCAAATAAGACACTCTATAAAGATTACCCAGTGAAAGTACTAATTTATATCTGAGTTACATTTCTGAGACATTTCTGCTACATTTTCAAAATCTAAAATAAGCTGTAATTTTAATAAGAAACACAACATTTTGGCAAGTTGTATGCAGTTCATTTTGTGGCAGTTTGAATGTAAAAATCATTTTAAAAAATTGTATACATTTTGTAGTTTTATCTGTCAAGTTGCCTTAAAGTGATACTAAAGTTTTTTTTTTTCATTTAATAATAACAAACATGTTATACTTACCTGCCCTGTGTAGTGGTTTTGCACAGAGCAGCCCGGATCCTCCTCTTCTCGGGTCCCTCTTTGGTGTTTCTGGCCCCACCCCCTTCAGAGTGCCCCCATAGCAAGCAGCTTGCTATGGGGGCACCCGAGCCGAGCCGCTGCTCTGTGTGTCCATTCAGACACAAAACTGTGCCCTGGCCCCACCCCCTCTCTCTCCTCATTGGCTCACTGACTTTGATTGACAGCAGTGGGAGCCAATGGAGCTCCGCTGCTGCCTCAGCCAATTGGGAGACAGAGTCCCACCCAGCTGAGTCTCTCGTGCAACATCGCCGGATCAAAATGGGCTCAGATAAGTATTAGGGAGGCTGATGCACACAGAAAGTTTTTTTTATTTTAACCACTTGCCGACCGTATACAGTACATATACGGCGGCAAGGTGGATCCCCTGGGCAGCTCTTATGCAGCTGAGAACAGAGGGTATGTGATCACCTATAAGAAAAAGGGCAAAAAAGATGTTTACAATTTTTTTTTATATCTATACACAAATATTTTTCTTTCATTTCTATTTTAAATTGAATGGGTTGTTTTGCAAGGTGAGGGTTTACATATATTTAAAGCTTCAAGAAAAAAAAAACACAAAAAAACTGACAGTTGTTTATAATACAGAATTTAATTTTTATAAAAATTGCATAGCAGTGAAATTACTGCATTTGCCCACCAGATGGTGTTAAATATAGGAAAAGCCTTTGATACAAAGCGCTATCTAGTGGCCAAATGAAGTATTTTCTATTTTAAATCAACATGAAACGTTTGTCCAGCACAGGAAATAACCTAATAACATTTTTTTTCCTTTTTTCACAAGTTGAATTTACATGCACTTTCACTGGGCAAGTTCACCTACATTTTTTATGGTTAGGGTTTAGTACCTTTATATATTTGCCTGAATATCCACGCTACCCTCCTCTTTCTCTGCAATAAAGGAAACCAGTCATAACCTGGTGAAGGACAAAAACCAACAAAGCTAAAAATACCACGAAGTGAACATTTCTTTTGTTTGCTAAAGAAAAGTTTTATGAAACATAAATAAAAAGATGCACAGAGCAATGGCGCCGAAACATGATGGAACGTAACCAATATCCTTCCCCATCAACGTCTGTGTTTGTTTTAGGATGGAAGGTTTATATATGCTGTGTCTCCAATATTTTTCTTTTATAGATTGACCTCTCCTCTTCTCCCCAGTTCTAACTTCTAGGAAAATGATAACCGAGTCCTTGGAGGTTTTTATGTTCCTTATTGATTTTCAGTGTCTGGTAACAATGTGCTTATCTCAGGCTTTTTTCTTATGCTTTTCTTTTTCTGCCCTTTTCTTCTTCGTATTTTGAAATCTTTCATGGAGACGGGGATGAGGAGAGATAACTCAGTCTGAGTGCAAAGTAATAAGGCAAAAACCCAAAGCACAATATTGTACTAAATAACAGCGTTCCCAATGATACTATGAAAAACATACAAATATTTTAAAACCCTGCATAAGCTTACGAGTATTACAAGTGGATTTTGCACGTTATGTTAAAGCACTAAAAATTGTCCCTGCTGGTGATTTTCCCAATTGCCTTTCAAATTCTATTTAATTTGTTCATTTTCACAGTTTTGTTTTTTAACTCCCATTTTTGCAACCCATTTTTTGAGCTATGATTAAAGGCTAAGTTCACCTTTTTTTTTTTTTTTCCAAATTCCAGCTCCTCTATGTACCAATATAACATTAAAGTGGTTGTCAACCCATGACAACCACTTTAACCTACAGGTAAGCCTATAATAAGGCTTACCTGTAGGTTCCCTGCATATCTCCCAAACCTGCACGGTTTAGGAGATATGCAGTGTCCTGCCATTGCCCGCTGTGCCTTTCTTCACCTTGTTTGTGCCATGACTGGCGGCTTTCGTGCGCATGCCAGTCACAGAGCCGGAGTCGCGGCCCCAGAAGGAAGAGGGGCGGAAGATGGACGCTACCTGCACAGGGGACATCGCAGGTTTCGTTTGCAGGATAGTGACACAGAATGGGCTACTATGCGATGCACAGTAGCCAATTATGCTTTTACTTTGCAGGGGAATATAGAGGAAGTAAAACCAATCTAGGTTTACTTCCTCTTTAATGTACTTATTTTCAAAAATAAAACAGCTTTCCCTTACTTCTACACAGGCTTACCTCACTTTTTTCATGGCTGTTTAAACACGCTGCTTAGTTCATGGACAGATTTTAGGTAATGACACAGGAAGGAGTTGACCAGCTGAGAGTAGATGAGGCAGCTAACAACAAACAGCCAAGGAAAAACCAAGGTCAACCTACCAACCAGCTTGAAACCAGCCAAATTGACCTGTCTAACAGTATGCATTATAAGCAGGGGATTGGTTACACACATTTGCAAATGCGTATGTAAGCTGCAGGGCCCCGGCAAGGCTCCCTGCCTCCTCCAGACCTATCTCTGACTTGTGAGAGACTCCACAGTGGGAGCACTAATGAGATCAGCTAGTCAACTCCTTCCCGTGCCGTGACCTAAAGTTTGACCAGGAAGTAAGGCAGAAGTAATCGATCAGTGTGTTTAAACAGCCATGAAGACAGTGAGGTAAGCATGTGTAGAATTAAAGGAAAGCTGTTTTATTTTTGAAAAATAAGTACATTAATGTTATATTGGTACATAGGAGAACTGGAATTAAAAAAAAAAAAAAAAGTGAACATAGCCTTTGACACCTTTGAAAACGTCCCACGACGAAACGCGTCAGTTGACCACCTAGCTGAGCGATCATTGGTCCTCACATCACTTCCGGTCCCAGGGTAGCGTGCTACAGCTGATCGCGGCTCAAACTGTAGGAAGCCGTAGAGGCTTCCTCTCATAGATCGGGGACGCGCCGGCACTAGGAAGCTGAAATAGACAGGACCTTATTCCTTTTTCACCTTTACATCACGGACCTAACTTATTACTACTTGGCACGAGGTTCAGATGTATTTTATAAAAAGTTTTTTAAAAAACAATTTTTTTATGTGTAAATTGGACTTGTCCCTATTTTTTGAATAAAATTCCGTTTACTTGACTACTACACTATGGAATCTCCTCTCTGTTTTTCTCCCTGAGACGCATGGATGGAGTTGTTACCAGGAGCAACCGAGGACCAAAGACAAAGATAGGCACTTAACCCCTGCAGGGGTAGTGCCCTCTGGTAAGGAGGGGAACATTGGGGGAGCACGTGTGAATCACATCTATTTTACCCACATCAAAAGTTTTGAATATGGAAAACTATTGAACTGTCACCTTTGAGCACCTTGCACCTTAACTATAAACAGAACTGGTTACAAACTGATACCCACCGAAGATCTAGATAAGGACTGGGAAAAGCGGGTTAACCATTTCTTATCACATACAACAAAAGGATTCTTTAATTGGTTTTTATATGGTTTATGGACACATTTGCTGTTGTTTTTCTGAGGAAAGCAGCACACACACACCAGCTCATAATTTGGACTTTATATATACTTTTAAAGATATGGTTATAATTTTTTGAAATGTTTTTTACTATTTAAGGTTTGCGGTATATTTATATTTATTTGTTATCAGTAAGGGTTGCTTTGCAATATATATGTGTCAATCTGTAGCACTACAAGCACAACATATACATTATTTCTGAAGCACGCTTTGCACTTTTATGGACAAACACGGAATTCTATATTGAAACTACTGCACTTTATTAGTTTATTTTGCACTGATATACACATTTTTCCTCTATACCCAAAGCTCAGACAGCGCCATATCCAAATATCATTAATAGCCTTTAAGACACTCACAGGATGTGTTCCATGGTGCTACACATGTAGTCACCCCACGGGTGGGGTAAAAGTTTGTACAGCCTCTGTAGTTCTCTATGATCAAACACACTATCTCTTTTTATTATGTCTTTGTCATAATTGTCATTATCTTCTTATAGACAAGTTTACTCGCTCTCTAAAACTCCTGAAGAAGCGGACCACTCCACGAAACATGTCCAGAAGATTCGGATACATGTTATGTGATAGGTCATAAGTATCAGCCTTTTGCCAACACTGTATTATTGTCCAGTCAATAGAGAACATTTCTCATGCCTTGTTGTGGCACAACCCCATTTGTTTTATCAAATTGTTGTACTAAAAATACTTTTTTATAGATTTATCTACGTGTTGATGTCCTTGTAAAGTACCATTAAAGTCTACGACAGCCTCCACAAAATATTTTCTTAATAGTGATTCTAGGGTGCAGGTACTCCTATTGTTATACTTTTTGGCATATATTTGATATAAGACCCTCATAGGGTTGAAATGCATTGGTGGCCTTACGTTTTATATATGTCTTTGAGACAATAACCTTTGGAATTTTTGAGTGTGTGTGGGATCATCTTAATCCCTCAACTATGTTTTGAAAAAGGGGGACCTATTTTTGTTTTCTGTTTTTTAGACCACCTTCTTGAAGCACCTGGCCAACACACAAAATATTATGTTTAGTACCTACCAAGTGTTTTAGCTCAATGCCATGCCGATAACAGGGCAGGTGATGTAAAGTATGTACTGTATATGTTTTTTTGTTGCTGTATAACTAAAAGCCGCATATCGATACTTCTAAAAAGCTTAAAACCAACTTTATTTTTATTGTTCCAGCACAGATGAGAACACTCTATCCAACACCTGTCACTAACATTTGATCCCCCCCACCTTCCCCCGATTGGGGTTTAATCAGAGAGCCTACAATCATACCATGATTAATAGGTATCTAAAACCAAAAATAAAAATTGAATATATTGAATGTAGCACTACCTCAAAGGAGCTGAGTCCTCTGTTTCTGGCCTCGATCTTCTCATAGATCTCAGCCCCTTGGCACAGCAGGCTGACTATAAAAACACACAGTATCACAACTGTAATGCTTAGTTTAAAAATAAAGTTGGTACGACAAGGAGAGACAAAAGGTGAAATGAATAATAATTGTAGAAATACAGTTGGTATATAGAATGTTGAGCAATAAGGACAAGGCATAAGGTGACACTTGCCGTCTCGAACAGCATTAACAGTTACAACGTTACCTGAAGTGCAACAGTGAGCATTAAAATACTTGAACTATAAACCTCCACAGCTATACTGCCAGAGTGCACTAATAGTGGCCATACTAGGCCTAAAACCACCTGAAAAGCACTGGCAGTTGCTGAGAGGTCAAAAAAGAGTATAGGGAGATAGTGGGGATTTGCTCACAGGTTATGCGACAGGAGCCGTCCTTAAGATGTTTCTTCTGCCGGCTATATGGCCCTTTAAGAAGTGTTGGTGCACCTAACAACAGTCCTGGTGAACCTGCATGCATTTAAGGTTTCCTATAAAAGTAGTACAGTCTTTGTGCAGATGTAATGTATATGTGGAACAAATACCTGGTAAGGGAGCACCAGATGTAGCAACAGTTCAGTATAGCGGTGGTACAGAGTTGGTAGGGGTGCAGTGTAGGCCTGGAATACAGTAAATGCGTAAGAGTTGCGTGTACTTGCCATCTTGCTCTCAGCAGCTCAGTCCCTGTTAGCAGTGTATTTATTGGGCTAAAGCATTCTCACCAGTCCCCAGGATGCAACTTTAGGCATCCACAGTGCAAAGGGCCCCCTCAGTCTCTACCCGATGCCTTCTGCGAACAGTGGTGATTGTGAGTGGTGACCTCTTTGTAGCTTTGGCGCAGGTGTTGCTGGTGCAGCTGATGTGAGGCTGCCACCAGCATTCTCAACCCCCTATCACAGGACCCAGTTCCTTCAGGCCAGGTTCCCCAGGGTCCAAGAGCTGGTATGCAGAGGTCTTCCTCCTCATCCAGGCAGTAAAAGCACCAAGCTTTACCAGACAGTGTACTGTAAATCCTCCTTCAGCTCACCCTGAGTCTCAGAGTCTATCAGGATTTGTAGGTTAGAAAGCCAATTCCAGCATTATAGATGTGTAGTTTTGGACTATATCTCCCATGATTCCAAGCACTCTGCATTACGGACTCTGAGACTGCTTGGCTTGCTCTCCTGCTCCCTGATTGGTCTTTTGCTCTGCTGCCAGGAAGGGAGGGGTAAGCGGAGTGGAAAAGTCTTATACAGAGCTACAGCACAGACAGCATGAGAAGAGGATTTTACACAGGCTACTCTAACTCCCAGCATAACAGTGTAATTGGGGGAGGGGCAGGCAGAAGAATAGGCAGCTACATGGAACAGCCAGCAGGCAGCTATATGCAGTTTTTCAGTCTATGGTGTGAAGAATGCATCTGTCCTCTTCTAATAAATCATTTTCACCTGGTAGTCCTGTGAATAACACACTTCCTGTCTCTAGGTGGCTATGCCATCCCCCTACTCAATCTACTGAAGGTTGGTCGTCACCCTTGGGTCAGTGGCAGCTGGTGCTCCATTTTTTGGGGGGGTGGCAAATAAACCCCCGCCACCCCCTTGGTCAATCGGATGATCAGTCAAACCCCCACTCCCCCCGTTGCTCGCTTGTCCACCCACCAGCCCCTCACTTACCCCATCTTGGTCGCAGGCAGCTTCGGCTACTTCCAGCGTCTCCTCCTCCTTAGTAGCTTCCTCCTCGGCAGCCAATACAGTCGCTTCTCCTGTAGGCCAATCGGGACCCGCTTCTTGATTGGCCGGGAGGAGAATCAGGAAGACAATAGCAAATATTAATTCGCTATTGTCACACAACTGGGTTGGCTCAATGCTCTGCACCCCGAGCCCACCCTTTTTTGAAGCCAGTTAACCTCAGGCTCTAATTATGTGCTTCAAAAAAAAATAAAACACATTGAAATCCATGCCTCCTGCATGTAGAATTAGGCCCGGGTGCATAGTTTAGTGGGGCGGCGCCCCTGCGCCCTTTATGGACTGCCACTGCCTAGGCTACTCCCCTTATAAGGACTAAAAACTAAATATTTCCTTATCTTTCAATCTCCATATCATGAGGGGCAGGCCAATCAGTAGTTTACAGAAGATAGCTAGGAAGGAGGATGCCCTTCAGTGCCGCTCACAGGAAGTGACATGGGCACGCATTTCTTGCAAGATTAAAGGGTATTTTCTGCCCTAGCTGAAAATGTTAAATGAAGAAAGTTA
Organism: Glandirana rugosa; assembly: GCA_018402905.1. Classification (NCBI taxonomy): domain Eukaryota; kingdom Metazoa; phylum Chordata; class Amphibia; order Anura; family Ranidae; genus Glandirana; species Glandirana rugosa. The sequence goes on from BLSH010019799.1 coordinate 274,539, forward strand.
ATGCAGCCACCATTTCTAAGGACTGTAAGGTGGAATATATCATATTTTTGTTTTTGGGTTTAGATATCCTTCAAGCCCAGTAGGGGGTGAAGCATGTCAGGAGAGGTGCTGGGCAGAGTATCCTTATTTGTATTGTAACAATAAAATAGTTTTTTTTTTTTTTGTTTTTGGAAGTAGCATTGTGCGTCTTCATGTTATACTGGGCTGGTCTTTTTGAACCAATTAGAATTGCTCTTATTCATCTTGGCCTCCCTAAAGAAAGAAGGGTAAAAAGTCTGCAGGGTTACTTCATCTTTTCATTTTTTTGTGAAAACCCATCTCTGGGCAAATTATTGGTTTGTAGCTGGGCAATGAAATCAATAAAGGAGATGGAAAATCTCCCTTAATGTGAAAGATGAGAAATATCATTAATGCTCAACTTGGGAAAAAGACACCTTAGAATGATTTAATTACATTTTAAATATATTCAGCATAATGATTTTATCAGCAGCAATGGCAAATGTAGTAATGGAAAATTAAAAAAGCTGGCATCTATAGTTATAATTACTGCAGGATAATATGGAAACATTTTGATCCAGGAAATTGAACTGACTACCTTTGATGGCCAAACATGCCCATAGTTTGCCCTGGGAATTAAGCTTTACCTTCCTCTGGAACAAAACTGTTTGTATGAAAATCTGAAAAAATCTGATGTACATTGGTATTTTTTTTCTGTTGTTATTTTTGTACTTATGTTTTAACTATTTTCCATTTACAATCTGTAGATTAATGTTCCACTGCTTGATAGCCCACACTGAGGGAACATTAAACTATGTTCATATTTGACAGCTAGCAGCCGACCCCATTTTTGGCTGCTAGCTGTCAAACCCATTTGTCATATTAAATGCAATATACAGTAGGTGCCAACAGCCTAAAACACTGGTCTACTTCTTCACCCCTGACTATATTCATAGGCTACAACCTGAATTGCCTAGGGAACTTACATTTACAGAGGGCAAGGCAGACTCCAATATCTTAGTGGAGGCTAATTTTTCACTGCTAAAATTTTGTGAGGTTAATTCTTTAGCTTTTGAACACATGCTGGCTACTGTGGCTACTGACAGATGTTATTGATAGGGTCAGTTCCTAAGTAATGATCAGGAAGTGATCATTGTGTTCTTGATCACATGAGCACTATTTCATCCTTGGCATAGTGATGGTCTACAACAGGAGTCTCCAAACTTTCTAAACAAAGGGCAAGTTTACTGTCCTTCAGACATTAGGGGGTTGGACTTTGGCCAGTGGATTAGAAAATTCCCCGGCGTCAGTGGCAGTAAACAATGCCCCATTATTGGGAATCAGTTGGAGGAATAGTGCCCCATTGTTGGTATCAGTTGGAGGAATAGTGCCCCATCATTGGTGTCAGTCGGAGGAATAGTGCCCCATCATTGATGTCAATCGGAGGAATATTACCCCATCATTAGTGTCAGTGGGAGGAATAGTGCCCCATTATTAATGACAGTGGGAGGAATAGTGCCCCATTATTAGTGTCAGTGGGAGGAATAGTGACCCATTATTAGTGTCAGTGGAAGGAATAGTTCCCCATCATTGGTGTCAGTGGAAGGAATAGTGCCCCGTCATTGGTGTCAGTGGGAGGAATAGTGCCCCATCATTGGTGCCATTGAATGGAATAGCTGTCAGAGAACGGTTCGCAGAGGAACTGGCACATCTGCTAATGCCCCACGAAATCACAGGTTGGTAGGAATTTGTCAATGCAAATGCTCATGTGCCCATGGGCACAAACTGCTGCGAAGATTAATGTGCAACTGCACATGCAATGCATGACAGGTTCTGGTGCCCAGTGGCCTATTTAAAACCAGCAGCGTAATCCACTAGTTGCTGGATGATCTTCAGCTTCCCGTGTGCTCCTGTGTTTTGCTCCTTCTGTTATTGCATTCCCTGTTACCGACCCGGCTAGCCCGTGACCTGTCTTGTCTCCAGTCCTGGCTCCTGATACTTGGCTTGTTCTACCAACTACACTTCTGCTTGCTTACAAGTGTTTGACCTCGGCTCACCCTCCTGACTCCGATGCTGCCAAATTTCCATTGTATGATCCCAGTTTGTTCCTGATTCTGCTTTCTGCTTCTGCTACCAGCTGATATGTTGACTATGACTACCGACTTGACTTCTGACCTGGCACTCGGCTCTTCCCACTATCAAGTGCTACCTGATGCATCTGAGGGACTTTTGCCCTGCAATGCATTCTGCTTGTCTGGCCATCATCTGGTGTACACCACTTCTGCACTTCAGCCTATCGCAGATGGTGACCCCTGCTTCTTTGAGCCTAGCATTCCCTGTTACCACCTTCTGGGGTGCTTGGCACTCAACTGCAAGGGAAGCCCCCTCAACACTCCGGCCTCTGACCAGGTACATGGCAATACTACCCCATTATTGGTGTCAGTGTGAGGAATAGTGCCCCATCATTGGTGTCAGTGGGAGGAATAGTGCCCCATCATTGGTGTCAGTAGGAGGAAAGGCAAGCAAAGGGCCGAATCTCGCCCCCGGACCACAGTTTGGAGACCACTGGCATAAAAGATGGAGGATTTTAAATAGAAAAAATAAAACAAAGCTTTCAAAGCTTTGTAAATACCAATGCAATCTGAAGATGACAGTTTACATCTGTTTAATATTGTAACTGTCAGATACAATAACATAATAATAAAAAAGTTATTTTAATGCAAAACATATATTTTATCTATCTATCTATCTATCTATCTATCTATCTATCTATCTATCTATCTATCTATCTATCTATCTTAAAAGTTGTTTTTATGTCAAACTATAATAAAAAATAGGGATGGGGTTCGTGCTCGTATCGAACATATGTTTGATCCGAACATCGCCTGTTCGCATGTTCGGGTGTTCCCGAACAATATGGGGCATTCGCGGCAACTTTGTGCACCCCATAATATTTTAAAATGGCAGCGGAATGCCGCCCGCTGATTGGTCAAAGCATGCACATGACCTGCATGCTTTGGCCAATCAGTGAGCGGCCTGCTGTGAGAGCTTTGATTGCCTAAAGGCATATATATATATATATATGTATATATATCTATAAATATATATATATATAAAGTCTAGTATATATATATATATACACACACAGCGTATTGAGCGTGCTCTATATATCTGTAACTAAGGTATATAGTCCACTTGACGTGGTGTATCAAAATATATACAGCCTGGTATATATATATATATATATATATATATATATATATACACACAGCGTATTGAGTGTGCACTATATATTGGTGCATTTGGGGGTGTACGGTATATAGCACACTACTTGGCATGTTCAAATATATACAGTCTAGTGTATACAGATATACACGCAGTGTATTGAGAGTAAGCTATATATCGGTGCATTCAGGGGTGTACGGTATATAGTACAGAGTAGTGCGGTGCTAAAAAAGAAAAAAAAACATAATGTCAGGAAGGCCTCAAAGGAGAGGCAGACGCTCCCAGGCCACTAAAAGAGGGCAAGCAGCCTCTGTGTCTTCAGTGGAAGATGGCAGACGCAGTGCATCCTTTGCAGGCGGGTCACTCTTGTCCTTTTTTTCTGCTGTTGGACGTGTAATTGAGCCACAACATGCAGTAGAGTTGGTGGAGTGGATAACAAAACCGTCCTCATCCTCCTCCTCCTCTGTCACGCAGGCTCGTACAAGTTTGCCTTCCAACGCATCTGGCAAAGCGGCCTATTCCACTGGATCCTTGTCCACAGTTACTCCTTCTGTAGCCCCACCATCATGCATGGAGGACTCACCTGAGTTGTTTGACCATAGTGTCGGTTACATGCTTCAGACGAAGAGAGGAAGCAAGAAGACTAAAAGAAGAAGAAGACCAGAAGAAGGAGCGGGCCAGGAGAAGATGGAGGAAGAAAGAAGAACGAGCGCTAATACAAAATAAAGGACTTGTTAACCACTTACCAACCGGAAGGTTTTGCAGCTTTAGGACCAGAGCACTTTTTGTGATTCGGCGCTGCGTCGCTTTAACTGACAATTGCGCGGTCGTGTGACGTTGCACCCAAACAAAATTTGCATCCTTTTTTTCCCACAGATAGAGCTTTCTTTTGGTGGTATTTGATCGCCTCTGCGTCATTTCTTATCGCCGCTATAAACAAAAGAAGAGCGACCATTTTGCAAAAAAACCCAAATTTCTTACTTTTTGCTAAAATTCAAATAAAAAAAAAAAATATAAAAAAACATTTTTTTTCACCGTTTTTGGCCGATTTATATAATTCCTTATATTTGTGATAAAAAAAATCGCAATCAGCGTTTATTGATTGGTTTGCGCAAAAGTGGCCGCGTTTACAGATGGTGAGAATTCATTTCTGGGGGTTTTATTTATTTTTTATTTTTTACTAGTAATGGCGGCGATCTGCGATTTTTAGCGGTAATGCGATATTGGGGCGGACATGTCGGGCATTTTTGACACTTTTTTGGGACCAATGACATTTATTCAGCGATCAGAAATGTAAATGTCCACTGATTACTGTATAAATGTCATTGGTAGTGAAGGGGTTAACCTGGGGGGGAGAGCTAGGGGTTAACTGTGTTCCCTGGGTGTGTTCTTACTGTGGGGGGGTTGGGCTAACATGGGCATGAGAGATCTAACTGATCCCAGTGACAGGGATCAGTAGATCTCTCATGCCCCCACTAAAAGAGTGTTTACATCGGCGGTTCCCCGTTCTCTCCCTGTAGCCGCTCATCGCGGCTCGCCGGCGGACATCGGGTCCGTCCGAGCCGCGGGCACACTCCTCAGGAGTGCGGCGGGTGCGCGCCCCCTGGTGGCTGAATGCAGATCGCCGCTTATTTACGGTGATTCGCCCTCAGCGTCCCGACTGCCGCCGTGAAAACACGGCGCGCGGTCGGGAGCCCCCCCTCCCCCAAAGCACCCAAACTCCCCATGTTGAGGGAATGTAGCCTGGTACGGTTCATGAGGGGGGTCCGTTCGCTCGCCCCCCCTCCTAACCGGCCAGGGCTGCATGCTCGGATAAGGGTCTGGTTTGGATTTTAGGGGGACCCCCATGTCAAATTTTTTTTAATTTGGTGCGAGGTTCCCCTTAATATCCAAGCCAGACCCGAAGAGCCTGGTTTGGACTGGGGGGGGGGTAACCGCATGCACTTTTTTCCAGCGATTTTTTTGTATATTGCCGGGAACTGGCAATACATTACAGCCTGTGATTTTAAATGACAATTTTTCCTATGGAAATGTTATTTTGCTCTGGCTATGTTCTACACCTCACAGAGATGCGCCCTTTTACACAGAGACTAAGGACACCCCCCAGGCACAGTATTTAAAGGAATTTCTCTTTTTTTTATTTTTCACTTTAAGCATTATTAAAATCACTGCTCCTGAAAAAACAATCGATTTAAAAAGTTTTATTTTTTCATTGATACATGTTCCTTGGGCAGGACCAGGCTCCCCATACACTTTTTAAGGCAATAACATTGCATATAAGCCTTTAAAATGAGCACTTTTGATTTTTCATGTTCGCATCCCATAGACTTTAATGGTGTTCGGATGTTCGCCCTGAACTTTTTGTTCTGGTGCGAACCGAACCGGGGGGGGGGGGGGTGTTCGGCTCATCCCTAAAAAAAAATAGCAGGATTTTGTATTAACACAGTGTACCAAATAATAATGATTTTGTAGGAGAGGACATTTGGGCATCAGTTATCCCTTTGCACTATTCTTCGGCACGAAAGGGTAAAATAGAGAAAAAGCTAAGAAAGGGTAAATGGAGGAATTACACAGAAAAAAAACAAAAACGCTGAATCATCAGATTTAATTAAAAATTAGATATTGCCATTTTGTAACTTAATATTAAAAATGACACTTCTATTCTTGTCTAAAGATGCAGAGATTTTTTAGAATTGTCAAAAAATGAAAATGTCACTTCCTTGCAATATGTACACCTGAAGGTGTTCTGTAGACAGTTAGTGACCAGAATTCTCACAGAAATGTCATTGCCCGTTTTTGTGATTTTGCTCACTACCTTCCCTCAAAGTCTGATTTTGGATAGTCACATTTCAGGCACCCCCTTTAATGAGATTATTATTTTTGGTGAGATGCTGGCTAATAATTGGATAATTCTGCGCAGACACAGCACATTTTTTTTTAAATTTCAACATGGTGATTGCTCAGGTTGTGTTAATAGGTTCCTCAAAAAGAGGAGCACGTGGTGAAACAAACAGCAATTTCTTCACAACAGAGAAAGGTTCAAATTAGCAAATTACAACGTGTTTAGTTTACCTTGTGAGAATATTTTTTTTTTCTAAAAAAAAGTAGACTTAGAGTTTAATAAAACAATTATAATTAAAGATATTTATCACAATATTAAACTAAAAGAAATTCCTATTTCCATTACAGATAATTCAAGTAAATTTGAAAGCATGTGATAACGTTTACAAACTCGTTTTCTGATAAAAAAAAGATAAATATTAGAAGCTAAAAAGTTGAATTATCAGGGTGGGTTGGAGTAATAATGGCTTGCATAGGGTAGCTTTTAAAATAGATATATTTCTAAAGTTTGTCTAAGCTTGCTAAATGGAGTGATTCTTTTACATTTGAAAGAAAGACATGTGTCTAGTGGAAATTTATTTAGATAACCATTTTGTATTACATAATACAAGAATAGTGTAAAAATCTTTTGATAGGTTTTATAAACCCACTAATACATTTATTTATGAAAAAGCAACATTATAAAAGCTAAAAATTGAAATACAAGGATGGGCTGAACTAATTATAATAACAATATATATAATAATAATAATTATTTCTTTTGAAACGTTTTCCCAATAGATACTGTATAGAGTTAACATTTTGACAAGGTTGTCGAATGGAGTTATTTTTTTTTAAATATTGGTTGGTTTTCTTTACCTAAAGTAAGTTTATTTTTTCCTCCAACTTACACATATGTATGTGCTTTTATATACACATATGCAGCCAGTAAATTACTTTGCCCATTTCTTTTCTTATGTTTTTCAGGCTCGCCTGGAAATGGACCTTTCAGTAACTTTACACGCATACATGATTACTTTTATGACATGTCACAATATACAGCGGGTTCTACTTGTTATCAATAAAAAAGTCTTTGAGCTTCAGTCCAATGTCTTTGCCTAGACCAGCCTTTTCCAACCAAGGTTACGTGGCACCCTAGCGTTCCTCCAAAGTTGCCAAGTAGTCCTTGAGCAATGATGAATGCCTATCAGATAAATAACAGCTGACAACAATGAACCTCTATATTATTTGTAAGTGAAGGGGGGAAGTCTGCCCCAAATGTAAGGAGTCAGGGGCGGCCCGTCCATTGTAGACGCACTATCGTCGCCCCCCCATTCCTTCCTGCCGCACTCCCAACCCCTCCGCTGGGCCCCTAACACGATGCCGGGCGCATGAATTCCTATGGCGTGGATGCTCGGGGGTGTGTTTTTTGAAGCACTGATTAGAGCCAAAGGCTCTAATAGGCTTCAAAATAGGGTGGGCTCTATGAATGAATATAACGAATATTCGCTGTTGTAACACTGATCCTCCTACGGCCAATCAGGTAGTGGGTTTTGACACCTGTCACCCGATTGGCTGAAAGGACAGGTGATCCTATTGGATGCCTAGGAGGAGGAGAAGTGGACCAGCACACTAGAAGCCGCTGCACGCTACCCTAGGACACAGAGCCGCTAACCGCCACCCAAGGACACAGAGCCGTTACCCGCCACCCGAGGACACAGAGCCGCTACCCGCCACCCGAGGACACAGAGCCACTGCACGAGATGGGGTAAGTGCCAGATTGACCAGTAAACAGCGGGGGAGAGGTGCCGCTCCAGGGGAGGGGGATGATGTTGCTGCTCGGGGGGACTAGGAGGGTGCCGCTCAGAGGTGCCACTTGGGGGGTGGGGGGGTGGGGATGGTTGTTTGTTTGCCACTGTAAGGAGCATTGTTCCCCACGACCATCACACCATTGTACTCATGAGCTGTAGATATATAAATTTTATAGCTGAGACTGGAAAGTTATTTAAGTTAAGTTAAGTGTTACTAAACCCACAGCAGTAAAATCAGTCTGTATATGCAGTAAAGCATGCTTGTTATACTCACTGTGGAACTTAAGGGGTTAATCCTTCACATTGCATAAAAAGGCTGTTTAAATCCTATCTTCTCCGATCCTCCCCTTCTTCCGCAGTTCCCAATCCATGCCCTGACAGAACAGAATAACACCAAAGAAATTCTCAGCTCAACTTACCGACCAGCTTGCAGCCAATCAAATTATCCTGTCTAACAGTATGTGTTGAAAACGGGTTTGGTTTGCACACATTTGCAAATACTTGCATAAGCTACAGAGCCCTGTCAAGGCACCCCAGCAGTGGTGGCATGTCCATAGAGGGGGCACGGGCACCGCCCCCCATCCATGTGTCCGGATCCCTGATCTACATACAGGGACGCCAGACCATGGATTCCAATGGGGGGTTGAAGCACGTGATTAGAGCTAGAGGCTCAAATGAATATTCGCTATTCTCACACTAATCCTCGTCCCGGCCAGTCGGGAAGCGGGTTATGAGACCTGTTTTCCCCAAAATGCCAGGTGATCCTATTGGACGCCTAGGAGGAGGAGGAGAGTTGAGAGCGGAGAGCACGGCAATAGGAGAAGACCCACCCACCGCCCCTGCTTTGTAGTCCCCAAAACAGAGTGCAGCCACCAGCCTGAGCAGTTCTGTGCCAGATGCGATCCGCACTTACTTGGAATGCCTCTGGCAATCGTAGAAGACTGACATTAGATTCTAAGTCATCCATGTGGTGTGATCCTCATTGAATGGCTGGAAGATCCCCCCCGGGCACCTCTGGCATGGGAAGGAATGACCCCCCTTCTGATCACTGACTATAGTTTGGCTCATGAGCCTATCTTGGCATACTGGATTTGACCAAGGATGCTTTTTCCTACCAGGTCAGGGTTCCCCAGATCAAAGGTGAGTTGCCACTTCTGGATCTGTGTTTTCTGCTGTCTCTGATTTCTAGGGATTGGAAGTATTTGTCCCAGGAAAATCTTCCAGGGTCCCTGCTTTTTTTCAGTTTAATACACATGTGGCTGAAATGTGGGCTCTCAGCAGGAAAGTTTCCCTGGAAATGATTAGGGGTTGCATTAGGGCTAAAATATTCAGAGTTATGATTACATATGGTTCAGAATGACGGACGAATGGGAATTGGGGTATTAGAAATGTAAGGGTTTTGACACTGGTTAGAAGTTCAAGTCCCACTGTGTCCTGCCATTAAGACCCCCTAGGTAATAATTGGAGCTGGCTGTGATCTGTGCCCAGACTGCTACAGGTTTGACTTGGTGTCTTGAGGAATAGGAGTTAAACTAAAACAGTTTATTGCAACCATTAATCCTCAATGTGGTGAGGAACTAAGCCACAGCATGACCACTACCTTATCCTTTGTACAGTATCTAGTATGACCTATATAGTTTATTCTACAGGTTTGATCTTGGGTCTCTAGTAATAGGATTTGGACTTTTTATTGCAACCATAAATTCTCAATGTGCTGAGGAACTGCAAGTCACAGCATGGCTGCTACCTTATGCTTTATAGAGAAGAGCACCCAGCAGGACCTATACCGTTTATTTTACAGATATGATCTGATGTCTCTAGCAATAGAGTTTGGACTTTAATTGTATATTGTAACCATAAACCACGTGCTGAGGAACTACAAGCCACAGTACGGCTGTTGCCTTGTGCTTTATAGAACATCTAGTAGGACTGTCTATTGTAACCATAGATCCTCAATGTGCCGTGGAACCACAAGTCACAGCATCCTGCTACCTTATGCTTTATAGAGCATCTAGTAGGACCTATACAATTTATTTTACAGGTTTGATCTGGTGTCTCCAGGAATAGGAGTTAGACTATAACTGTTTATTGCAACCATAATTCCTCAGTGTACTGAGGAACTACAAGTCACATCATGACCACTACCTTATGCTATATAAAGCATCTAGTAGGACCTATACAGTTTATTCTACAGGTTTGATCTGGTGTCTCTAGGAATAGGATTTGGACTGTTTATTTCACCCATAAAGTCTAAATGGGTCGAGAAACGACAGGTCACAGCATGACCACTGCTTTGTGCTATACAGAACATCTAGTGGGATCTATTACAGTTCATTCTAAGGTAAGGAGGCCTTCCGTCTTGTGTGGGGGGGCATTCCCTGCATTAATTTCCCCGGGGAAGGGGGATGGATCGACTTGTCTCCCGGGGGGGGTGTTATGTTTAGGTGGGCCCCCCCAAATTGCAGCACCCAGATGCACTGGAAAGAATTCTACAGTGAATCAGTGCGTGCTGTATAAAAGGCTAAAGAAAGATGGCAAGAGGTCCAGATGTGAAGTTTGCTATTGCAAAGTTGAACATTACCAATTACCAGCTATGGAAATTCAAGCTACAAATGCCTTTCAGCAAGGATGACTTGTAGCAAGTGCTGAATACAGACAGACCCACAGACAGAGAGACAGAAGACTGGGACAGGAAGGATAGACAAGCAAAAGCCATTATAAGCCTATTAGTGGAAGATGACCAGCTTATCCACATAAGAACAGAGAAAATGACCAAAGGTATGTGGACATCATTACAGACACTGCATGAACTTTCAAGTCTCAACAGTAAGCTCTTTCTACTAAGAAAATTATATAAGATTAGACTAGAAGAAGGCCAGCAAATGTGTGATTACGTGAATGCAATGCTAAAGATAATAGAGCAGCTGCGCGCCATCGGACAGGTCATCAAAAATAACCATATTGTTGCCCTGCTCCTCTGCAGTCTTCCAGAGATATATACTGCTCTTATTAACACTTTAGAAAGCAGACACCAGACACTTTAGAGAACTGACACTGGAATATGTCAAAGGCAGAAAAACACGTACCCTGATGACAAAGCTTTTAAGATGTACAAAGGCACAAAGCACAACAAAGAAAGCTGGGTCTGCTTTCACTGTAAAAGGTCCGGTCACTTAAAAAAAGGTCTGTTCTATCTGGAAAGCTGAGCAGCGAAAGCTAGAGCTATCCACAAAAGAAAGAGTCAAAGCAGCCACAAAGGAAACTGCAGACACATCATAGAGTGGCACCTTTAAAGTGACACAGAGTGACAAGCCACGCGGCTGGTGCATAGACTCAGGAGCGACAAGCCACATGACTAGCAATGAGACCTTCTTCACAAACATTGAATATAGTGCAAAAGAAAAAGTTTTCCTAGCAAATGGGAAAAGCATCACTGCCGAAGGTAAAGGCCAAGGCTTCCTGAACTGCTTTACACCACAAGGAGGTCACCACAGTATACTTGTAAAGAAAGTGCTGTATGTTCCAGAACTAGAAGGAAGCCTACTATCAGTGAAAAGTCTTGCAAACAACGGTCTCACAATTAAGTTCCAGGGTGATGAATGCACAATTCACAATAATAAGCAATTCCTGGCAAAAGGAAAACTGGATGATCACCTGTACAAGCTCATCACCACAGACCAGCAAGCCAATATAGCTTCTAATGACCTACACGGCAAATGTATTCACTTATGGCACAGGCAGCTGGGGCACCGAAGTCCAGAAGCTATACAGGACATTATAAAGAGAGGCTTATCAGAAGATTTGATAATAATGACTTGCAAAGTGCTCATGAAATGCAAGTGCTGTATTGAAGCAAAAGCCACATGTGCTCCCCTTCCACAGGTATCTTAAAGGAAGACCACCCACCCCCTGCAACTCATACACAGTGATGTATGCGGTCCAATGAAAACTCCCACATCAGGCGGGAACAGATATCTACTGACTTTCATTGATGATTATTCTGGGTACATAGCTACTTATCTTATGAAACACAAGAATGAAACATCAGAGAAACTGCAAGAGTTCCAAGGACAGATTTCTTCTATAGTACTACAAATCCCATCAAACCCTGCTGCTCTGAGACATCCTTGTTGCTGCTGTAAAAGCCTCCCACATTGGCTGTCACTGTTCCTCCTATTGGCTCTGTTTCTTATGCTCAAGAAACACAGGAGACTAACGGTGTGTAACCTGATACTTATGTGTATCTGTGTCTCTCTACACAGCTTACATTGAGTTCAGTTTGTGAAACAAGAAGGAGGGGATAAGTTCCCCCGCAGTGGCTGACTAGTACATTTGTCCCTTCTAGGAGACAACGCTGCATCTTGGCCTAGGCCAACAAGGCCCAGGCCTAGGGCGGCACTTTGCAGGGGGGCAGCACGAAAAGAGTCCCCGCCAGCTTGCACTACACTTTTAATGTAGTGTCGGTCTTATGGGGTGGACTGGGCCGGAAAACAAACCGGACTGGCAACAAGGCCCAGGCCTAGGGCGGCACTTTGCAGGGGGGCAGCACGAAAAGAGTCCCCACCAGCTTGCACTACACTTTTAATGTAGTGTCGGTCTTATGGGGCGGACTGGGCCGGGAAACAAACCGGACTGGCACTCCCATAATGCGGTTGCACTTACTGCCGTTATGATAATACCCGCAGGGCCGCCATCAGGGGGGGACAGCCCATACATATGTAGGGGACCCGGGCGTCCCATGGGGCCCAGGCGGTGGGCCCAAACCAAGGAGTTGTTGTGCCGTCCCATAGCCAAACAGGAATTGTGAGGAAATATCTTAAGGGAACCCCTTGCCCACCCACCCCCAAGGCCCTCAGAACTAGTGTCCCCATTGGAAAATTTCAAGGTGGGAATTAAACAGGAAGGGGTGTGGCCTTGACAGAAAGGGGTGGCTCATATTTAAATTAGGGGGGCGCATGAGTTTAGTCAGGCCTAGGGCTGCACAAAACCTAAATACACCACTGCTAGGAGAGCCTGTGTATTTACAGTGGCAGCTTAGCAAAAGCCACAGAAATAGCGGGGCATCTGCTACATATAAGAAGTAAATGGACCTTCAAAGTAAAGTCACACGCAGAAGGGAATATCCACAAATACAAAGCCAGACTAGTTGCCAAGGGTTACTCCCAGAAATTCTGTGAAGATTACGAGGAAACTTTCACCCTAAAACACTCCACCATCAGAGCACTCTTTAGCGTTGCAGCCGGGAAGGGCATGCAAGTGAAACACCTAGACATTAAAACTGCTTTCTTATATGGAGACATTAAGGAAGATCTCTACATGGAGCATCCACCAGGGTTTGAGCAAGGAGACAACCTTGTGTGTAAACTTCAATAGAGAATCTACAGTCTTAGGCAATCTGCAAGGATGTGGAATGAGAAAGTGAATGAAGTGCTTACTAGAGAGGGATTCTCAAGAAGTAAAGCAGACCCCTGTCTCTACTCCAAGAATCAAGAAGACAGATGGATATACATCCTTATCTATGTCGATGGCATTATAACTTGTTTCGAACAAGAAGGGGATTACAACCAGATTGTTCACAAGCTGATAGAAAATTTTGAACTCAAAGAGCTAGGGAATAGAGTTGAGCGAACACCTGGACGTTCGGGTTCTGCTGGTCCGTCCGAACTTCGGGACAAAGTCCGGGTCCGGGTCCGGACGGAACCCGAACGATCGCACGGAC
>BLSH010019862.1:7689-21293 GCA_018402905.1 Glandirana rugosa
TTAATCCCTTCACCTCCGGAAGGATTTCCCCCTTAACCCCTTCAGCCCCAGAAGGATTTCCCCCCCCCTTAAGAATTCGTCGAAGAATAAATATCGGCCTAAACTGATGAATACATTTTTTTATATTTTTTTTTTTTTGGATATTTATTTTAGCAAAACAGTAAAAAATTTTGTTTTGTTTTTTTCAAAATCGTCGCTTTGTTTGTTTATAGCGCAAAAAATAAAAACCGCAGAGGGGATCAAATACCAGCAAAAGAAAGCTCTGTTTGTGGGGAAAAAGGGACGCAAATTTAGTTTGGGTACAACGTCGCACGACCGCGCAATTGTCAGTTAAAGCGACGCAGCGCAGAATCGCAATAAGTGCTCTGGTCCTAAAGGGGGAAATCCTTCCGGGGGTGAAGGGGTTAACAATAACACTTCCTGTATGAATAAACGCTACATTGTTGCCTATGGTGCAAGGAAAACTGTTTTTCACCCTTGCGCGGGGTCATTGGCTGCCTTTCCTGTCCAATGCGTTCCGGAATTTTGTATGCCTGAATTTTTATGCTCAATAAAAAAGAGGGGAAAAAAAAAAGAGTATAAAACGTTTTCTCCCTGTGCCTGCGTGGGTTTCCTCGGGGTGCTCCGGTTTCCTCGGGGTGCTCCGGTTTCCTCGGGGTGCTCCGGTTTCCTCGGGGTGCTCCGGTTTCCTCCGGGTGCTCCGGTTTCCTCCGGGTGCTCCGGTTTCCTGCGGGTGCTCTGGTTTCCTGCGGGTGCTCTGGTTTCCTGCGGGTGCTCTGGTTTCCTGCGGGTGCTCTGGTTTCCTGCGGGTGCTCTGGTTTCCTCCGGGTGCTCTGGTTTCCTCCGGGTGCTCTGGTTTCCTCCGGGTGCTCTGGTTTCCTCCGGGTGCTCCGGTTTCCTCCGGGTGCTCCGGTTTCCTCGGGGTGTACCGGTTTCCTCCGGGTACTCCGGTTTCCTCCGGGTGCTCTGGTTTCCTGCGGGTGCTCTGGTTTCCTCCGGGTGCTCCCCCCCCCTTAACCTCTTCACCTCCAGAAGGATTTCCCCCTTAACCCCTTCAGCCCCAGAAGGATTTCCCCCCCCCTTAACCACTTCAGCCCCGGAAGGATTTCCCCCGTTAACCCCTTCAGCCCCGGAAGGATTTCCGCCTTTTAGGACCAGAGCACTTTTTGCGATTCGGCGCTGCGTCGCTTTAACTGACAATTGTGCGGTCGTGCGACGTTGTACCCAAACTAAATTTGTGTCCTTTTTTTCCCCCCACAAATAGAGCTTTCTTTTGGTGGTATTTGATCTCCTCTGCATCATTTCTGATCGCCGCTATAAACAAAAGAAGAGCGACAATTTTGCAAAAAAAAAAAAAACAATTTTTCTTACTTTTTGCTAAAATACAAATCCAAAAAAAATATAAAAAAAAACATTTTTTTTCATCGGTTTTGGCCGATTTATATTCTTCCTCATATTTTTGGTAAAAAAAAAAAAAATCGCAATCTGCGTTTATTGATTGGTTTGCGCAAAAGTTGCCGCGTTTACGAACGATGAGAATTAATTTCTGGGGTTTTTATTTATTTTTTACTAGTAATGGCGGCGATCTGCGATCTGCTTTTACTAGTAATGGCGGACATGTCGGACCATTTTGACACTTTTTTTTGGGACCATTGACATTTATACAGCGATCAGTGCTATGAAAATGTACTGATTACTGTGTAAATGCCATTGGCAGTGAAGGGGTTACCCTGGAGGGGGCGCTCTAAGGGTTAACTGTGTTACCTCAGTGTGTCCTAACTGTATGGGGGCTGGGCTGGCAGGGGAAGGGGAGTGATCACAGCCTTTCCCCCTCTGTCAGAACGGAGATCCGTGTTCACATACACCGACCTCCGTTCTTTCACTGCGGGGGCGGGGGCAATCGCAGGTAGCCGGCGGAGTCCGCCCTAGCCACTCCCTGGCCCCCCCCACACCCCCCGGAACACAGTGAGTGTGTGAGCACACCTCTGGCGGCGCGCGCTCACAATACTAGTTATCGCGGCCACCATCAGGTGACAGCATTTGGCGATAACGAGCCACCTTGCCACCGTCTCGCTACGGCGGGTGGTCGGCAAGTGATTAAGGTGGTAATTAAACCCACTTGGTGCCTCAGAACAACAACCTGTGTAATTCAGATGTGTCCTGGATTAAAGGGATGATGTGGCAACCCTAAATGGCGGTTGTCACAATTCTTTATGTCTCGCGAAATTTGCGCAGCGTCAATCCGAACGCAAATTATTTTTTGGGGTGGGAAATACACATTAAAGGAGAAGTACGGGGAAAGCTGGCTTGGCTGGGCCTCTCCTATGGGTCACAGAGATTCGTTTTGCACTCCTGAGTTGCGTTTTCAGCAGGCGGCGGATTGAAGTCCTCCTCTCTCTGCTGACGTCACTGGAATTAATCCCGCCACCGCGTCATCCCGACCATGTAGGGTTGTCACCTCATCCCTTTAATCCAGGACACATGAATTACACAGGTTGTTGTTCTGAGGATAATTGAATGCAGACGAGGCACCAAGTGATTTTAATTACCACCTTAAACAGCCACAGAACAACCTGTGGAATTAATATGTGTTTGGGTTTAAAGGGATGAGGTGGCAACCCTACGACCATGGAGTCTGGATCCGCCAGGTGCCTGGACTGACTCCCAGCTCAGCGACCCCCTCCATCCACAGCTCAGCACTCCAGTGAGCGAGGAGGAGCAGAGAGGAGAGCTGCTGATTTGACAGTGAGTAAGGATGTTCACTATTAAGGATGGGCTCGGGCGTGTTCACAAGTGCACGTGCCCGAGTCTGCCAGGAAGTGAACCTGGCGCTGCACTAATCGCAGGCAGCGAGACATTTCCCCCCGATTGCTGCAACCGCGCACCAGGGTAATGTCTCCCTGCCTGTGATTAGAGCAGCGCCAGGTTCACTTCCTGGCAGACTCGGGCACGTGCACTTGTGAACACGCCTGAGCCCATCCTTAAGAGTGAGCAGTGATAACTGAGCCTTCCGCAGCGTTCGATCGCTCGGTTCTCAGTGTAGACGCACCGGGGGCCAATGCTGTGCCCATCTAGGTAAGTATAAAGGGTGGGTGGGTACATACCTCTCTTTTAACCAGAAAGGCTGGGTTCACACCTATGCTGCTTACACCGCATCCAATTCTCATGACACTTGAAAACACATTGTTTTCAATGTGACCGGTTCACATAGGTGCGGCGCATTCGCACTTCGCATTGCACAGAAAACGTGTGCATTTTCTGAGCAATGCGGTGCGAATTTCCAGCCCATTATGTTCAATGGGAACGCATCTGCCCCACAGGTGTGTTCTGCATTGAACAGCCATTCTATGGGGATCTTTCCCCCTCTTTGCTTCACCACCCCTCCCCGAGCAGCCGATGCGATGCAAGAACGGACTGGAGCTGCCGAATGGCGGCTCCACCCCCTTCTCAGCAGCAAACAGGCTGGTGTTTGCACCGCAATGGTGTGATCCCAGCCTTAGAGGAGTTGTAAAGGCAGAAGGTACATTCCTTGCATTAAGATAAAAAAAACCTACTGTGTGTAGAAGCCCCCCTAATACTTGCCTGAGCCCCATCTCTCTCCTGCGATGCCCCTGAGTGATTTAGCTGTCTCAGTCACTCCTCCTGATTGGCTGAGACACAGCAGTGGCGCTGTTGGCTCCCGCGGCTGTCAATCAAAATCAGCCAATCACGGGAGAGAGGGGGCTGGGGCCAGGCCGGGGCTCCGTTTCTGAATGGATACTCAGCTCGGGTGCCTCCTGTAGAAAGCTGCCGGCTGAGGGGGCACTCGCCAGAGGGAGGAGCCAGGAGAACAAAAGAGGGGACCAGAGCAAAGGAGGATCCGGGCCGCTCTGTGCAAATCCAACTGCACAGAGGAGGTAATTTTCTAAAAACGTAGGTGGTCAGTGTTGGAGACGGCAACCCAATCCATATCCAACATAAGACTAAACAAAGAAAGTAGAATCAAGGTGGGGACCACGCCCCGTCAGGATAACTAGCACAGAACAGGACTTTATTGGATTGGTTGCGGTCTAAAGTGAACACAATAATCCAGATGCTTTGTTAAAAGAAAGCATTTATTTGTTACAATTAAAATACGATAAGCGAAATTGATCCAAAAAATGATCATACACTTTACATGACCATACAGAAGCGGTGTGATAACATTAATACATGGAATAACGATCGACGTTTCGCAGTACTACTGCTTCCTCAGGATCATTCCACGTCTCTAATGCCCCGTACACACGGGACGACGATCGTACGTATGATCGTCGCAAATCATATGTTGAATAATGTAAATAGCATACTGACGTGCACCTGACGGTCGTACATACAACTTGCGGCCGGCCGAACGTGATGACGCGAACGAGCGTATAAAGAGGAAGTGCTGGTATCGTAGCGTCACCCTTTGGGCGCCTTCATCTAATTTCGTGTTAGTTGAAGTGGACTTGGCGCATGCGTGTTTAGCACAATACAACTTGTTGTACCCAACTGCTCTACACACGATACAACGGTCGTATGCGAGCTTGGTACGACCAAGTTTTGTAGTCTGCTCATACAACTCCCATGTACGACCGTCGTATGATCGACTGTTGAAAGCGCGCATACAACGGTTGTGAGTACGACGTGTTGAATGCGATCGTCGTCCCGTGTGTACGAGGCTTTAGTGTCTACTAATCAAACACAATTATATCAGCATATAGTTTTTTTTATCATAACTTAGATCTCAATTATTTCTCATCAGTTGTATTGTGCTCACCCTTCACCATTTCACCAGAGGTATGGCGCCACGCACTGGGGTCAGCAAGAAAATGCCCCCATCTCCTACCTAACGGCAGGTGGTGCCAGACCCACCAGCCCTGTCTGGCGGATGTTGGACTGTCCCTTTTAGGGATAACGTCCCTTTCCAGTTAGTCTGTGGAATTAATACATAATATAGCACAGTAGTCAAATAGTCAATCAATCTTATAGGTGTAGGTAATCTATGGTTATTGAGACGATTACTTCCTAATGTTTTTAACCACTTGCCAACCGGGACCCTTTTTTACCTTTGTTGGTTACTGGCTAAAAACTTTTTTTTTGCTAGAAAATTACTTAGAACCCCCAAACATCATATATATATATAATTTTTTTTCAAACACCCTGAAAAATGGCGATTGTTGCAATACTTTTTGTCACACGGTATTTGCGCAGCGGTCTTTCAAGCGCGATTTTTTTTTGGAAAAATTTCAATTTTGATTTAAAAAATAAGACAACAGTAAAGTTAGCCCAATTTTTTTTGTATATTGTGAAAGAGGATGTTACACCGAGTAAATAGATACCATACATGACACGGTTGAAAATTGCGCGCACTCGCGGAATGGCGACAAAGTCCGTTATTTAAAAAGTTCCATAGGCGACGCTTTAAAATTTTTTATCGGTTACCAGGTTAGAGGTGCAGAGGAGGTCTTTTGCTAGAATTATTGCTCACACTCTGGTGATCGCGGCGATACCTCACATGTGTGGTTTGAACACCGTTTTCATGTGTGGGCGCGACTTACGTATGCGTTTTCTGCGCGAGCTCGCGGGGACGGTGGCGCTTTAATTTTTTTTTTTTTTTTTTAACACTGTTCCTTTAAAAAAAAAAAAAAAAAAAATCTGATCACTTTTATTGCTATCACAAGGAATATAAACATCCCTTGTGATAGTAATTTATGGTGACAGGTGCTCTTTTTGCAGGGCTGGGGGGTCTAAAAGACCCCCCCATCCCTCCTTTTACACCAAAAACGGCGATTCTGAATACTGTAATTTTTTTAAAATTGGCGCCGTTAGCCGCCGAGTAAACCGGAAGTGACGTTGTGTCACTTCTGGAATTTGCAGAAGGAGACCCGATCAGAGCCAATTACGGCTTCTGTCAGGTCTCCTTCTAGCCGGCGGAGGCGCCGGATCGTCGCTCCAGTCTCCCGGTGGAACGGGAGGCCGGAGAAGAGCGGCGGGAGGGGAGGCGTCCCCTCCCGACCCCTGGGGTAACGACCGAGCGGCTCCCGAGCCGGATCGGTCTTTACCCCTGGATAGCCGACCGCCCGCTCTAAAAAATGATACCGGGATACAGCCTGCAACTGCCGGCTATGTCCCAGTAGAGCCGCTCAAAACCGACCGCCGCCTATTTACGGCGCTAGTCGGGAAGTGGTTAAATGGTGCATTCATCAGTCAGAATCTTTCTCCTCCCCTCCTGGAAGGGTATCTGACCCCATCATCATTATAGTAAATGACCCTTCACAGGGGGATACATGCAACACAAACACACATTGTTGGTCCATGCATCTACAGGAGGGAATCCATTTAATTAAATATACACATCGGCACCACAACAAGCAGCGCTCCCTAGCTCCACATATTCTTGGGCCCCACTAGCCCACAGATTTGCCCAGTGCTTGGACCTAAGTTCCCCATAGTGAACTTTACCTTATGCCTGATCGGACTGGAGAACCATGGCAGCCGCAAGCTATGGGATACACAGATCACCTGATTGTACCTATTCCTATGTTGCTGGCACAGCACCCCTGGCCAAGCTAATACATTGCACTGGGTCTTGTTGTGCGCTTGTTGCGGTTTGTTTTCACCTAATGCACATGGTGAGAAGCTCACAGTGTGCAGTGAAAGCAGAGGAAGCCGTTTCAGTCCAGGAGGGGAGCCGGTAAGACTGAAGGGGAGGGGATCCTGCAAAATAACTAAAAATTGCCACTTACTGAAAATATAGCCGCCCTTCCTTCAAAGGGAAACTGAACGGGCTTTTTATTGAGTACAATGGCGGTGTCTGCCTCTATAGCAGGGTCAGCAGAATGAATTCTCCTTGTTACTCTCATGCAGGAGGCCTATGTGGAATACCTGAAGAGCGTCAGTTTTATCTCCCAGTTCCTGGCTGACGAGGCTGAGCAGAAAGGTAACCATCATCCTTTATTCTAATGTACATTTTATAGTCAATTAAACTGAACTCTAAGGTGATTTCAAAACAACCTACCTAATGAAACTGTGTACATTGGTTGTGCGTGAATGAGGCAGATTGAATGTTCCCAGATGATATTCTCTGCAGTGTGAATGTGAAAAATACTGTGCTATGACCACTAGATGGCGCTGAGTATATTAGGAAATAAGTATGCTCCTCCGCTCCATCTAGTGGCCATAATGTGGTATTTTCATTCAGTAGTCATACCCAAAGATAACCAATCATATATGTGTGACTTGTAAAGTCTCATGGTTTTTCACCTTAATGCATCCTATGCATTAAGGTGAAAAATATTTTTTGCTGCAGTGCCCACCCCCCCCCTCCCCTTTTACTTACCTGTGCCCGATCCGTTCCAGCTCCAGGCACAAGCTCTGTAGCTTCAGCCGCTGTCTCTCTACTCATTGCATAGATTGATGGCAGCTGTCAATCAAATCCATTGACACGGGAGTGGGGGGCAGGGCCGAGTCCTGCTGCCTGTGTTAATAGATGCAGCAGTGGGACTCGGGAGCGCGCCCGGGAGAGCTCTCCCTCCAGGGAGAGCAGCTCGCCAAGGGGGCATCCGAATCGATGTACATTGGTGAATAGAATACAGGAGGATACATTGCCATGCAGTGTGAGAGATTTGTGTGTGATTGGTCATTCTGGATAAAAATATTTGATAACGATCCTATAATGATAATGTTTTTGGCCTGGCAGGGGGAGAGTTGCTGAACTCCGACTCACACAAGATGCTGAAAGTGGCTGAGCAATGCCTGGAGAGGGCGCGGACGACAGCCGATAAACTAGGTGAGTCCATATACAGCAATCACCCCGCTATACACAGGGGAGTCCATATACAGCAATCACCCCGCTATACACAGGGGAGTCCATATACAGCAATCACCCCGCTATACACAGGGGAGTCCATATACAGCAATAACCCCGCTATACACAGGGGAGTCCATATACACCAATAACCCCGCTATACCCAGGGGAGTCCATATACAGCAATCACCCCGCTATACACAGGGGAGTCCATATACACCAATAACCCCACTATACACAGGGGAGTCCATATACAGCAATCACCCCGCTATACCCAGGGGAGTCCATATACAGCAATCACCCCGCTATACACAGGGGAGTCCATATACACCAATAACCCCGCTATACACAGGGGAGTCCATATACACCAATAACCCCGCTATACACAGGGGAGTCCATATACACCAATAACCTCGCTATACACAGGGGAGTCCATATACACCAATAACCCCGCTATACACAGGGGAGACCGACTTCTGCGGAAATCACGATTGCAACAAAATTTAATTTTAAATTTTAGGTCTAATGGAAGACCCTCCCACCACTGCTGGAGACCCCCCATCCATTTAACTCTCCCTCTTTCCTTTTTAAAATAAAAAATGGGATTTGTATTGGGTTTGTTATATACCTTTGTTGGACTGGTGGGAATGACCATTCAAAGGATTGCATTTCTATCTTGTAAAAGGATAGGATCTTATCGTTATTTCAGTTCGTTTCTGGCCGGTCACGTGACCTCCAGCCGCTCTCATCCCCCAAGGACTACAGTGGGAGGGGCTGTACGGAGACCTCCCTGGCTGAAAGTAGAGGGAGATCTCCCCATGTCTCCATCCGTCCATGTGTCTATCCATCCGTGTCTCCATCCATCCATGTCTCCATCCATCCATGTGTCTATCCATCCGTGTCTCCATCCATCCATGTCTCCATCCGTCTATCCACCCATGTCTCCATCCATCCATGTGTCTATCCATCCTCTCATGTCTCTATCCATCCATCCATGTCTCCATCCATCCATGTCTCCACCCATCCATCCATGTCTCCACCCATCCATCCATGTCTCCAACCATCCATGTCTATATCCATCCATCCATCCATCCATGTCTATATCCATCCATCCATGCATGTCTCCATCCATGTCTCCATGCTTTATTTTTTCTTGAGGAATCGCTTTAATAAACACCCTCCTAGCACTTCTAGCTGTAACCATCTTGGGTAAGGGCAGATGATCCAAATAGCATTGTACCTAAAATCCATCTACCCTTAGATCAGGCATGCAGGGCAGGCAGTGTGTGTGTGTATGCTTGCGTGCGTGCCTGTCCATGCCTCACCCCCCCCCCCCCTTCACCCGAACACTCCGATCAGCACTCTCTGCCATTGGATGTGCTGATCCGGAGTCGGTTGGCTGCCATACACACGGCCAGAATGTTGGCCGGTTTCTGTTGAACCAGCCAATGTCTCCTGTCATTTGGCCCGTGTGTACTGTGCTTTACAGCGGAGGAGTCCCTGCTGTCAGAATACAATAGCACAGTGGGGAGGATTCCTCTATCCACCTTGCATGTGTGGATGGGACAGTACGTTTGTTTTTTGTTGATTAGCCCCCTGGCAAGGCATCTATGGCCCCCCTATATGCAGGCTGTTTTCAGTCACAACAAAAGCCTGAGGCCCTGTGCTTTATGAATGGCCGGGAATACAGTGTAGAATAAAAATGTATAAACTGGGCTCAGAGACTACCAAGCAGCTAACACTTCACTGGACACATAGTGCAAATAAACGATAGCGCAGCGCTCAGATGTATGTGAACCAAAAGTGAATTCTGAACAAAATGAAATATATATGTGAAATGGTAAGTGTAGATAAAAAAATCCCTGAGACAACGTCCTATTGGATGAAACGTACGTTGGAACGGGCGCGCTGACGTCACCTCTACGAGCCGGCTGTTTTAAACGTTGTGATTGCTCCACATTGCGGTTTTCTAACATTTTTATGTGAGTAGCATTCTATTTTTATAAATAAATTGTCCATACGGAGTTGCACTATGTGCCTTTCTTTTTGACATGGCACTCATGATCGAGTGATCCCGGATTATTCCTCTACATTGCTGGTCGGGAAGTTCGTGGCTCCATGCCTAATAGAAGGATACACATCTACACCTGTAGCCAGGGGCGTAACGATAGGGGTTGCAGGGGTTGCGGTTGCAACCGGGCCCCATGTTCCAGGGGGCCCATGTGCTTCCCTTGTACACCTGGATAGGAGTGATGGCGAGGGTGGCATTTAGAAGGTTTATTTATTCCATTTTCCTCCTAATGCAGGAGATTGGTTCCTCTATATGCTGCCCTTGCCGCCCCTCCTATCCAGTTTACTTGTCTTCTGCTGTTCCCAGGGTCCCGCTGTGGGACCGTAATAAAGGGACCCGTGAAAGGAGTAAAGGGCCCCAGGATCAGCAAGAAGAGGGAAGGGCCCTGGTCAGGGGGGCCCTTCCTAATTTCTTGCACCCGGGCCCTGAAGGTTCTAGTTACGCCTCTGCCTGTAGCATTATACGCGATGATTGGCGGTGAGCTGGTAAGCCTTGGATCCCTATGGTGGAGGTCTCACCCCTGTATAGTGCACAATTTGGTGTTGGTGTAGGTGGTGGGTCTAACCCTTTTGTGACTGCAAACGTACTTCACCATATAGCCCCCTCCTTTTGTCTCAAATCTTACATGTACCATCGATCCCTACGAGTCTGTTGGAGGGACGACCTCAACCAACCCTTGCGAGCACTGGAAGTAAAGTGTTATCCGATATTACTGAGAGCGTTATTGTAACCGTTATAGGGTAAGCCTCTAATTCGGACGTTTGAGGATTGTGATTGTTCAACACAGCATATGTACTTTGAACTGTTAGCAGTCTCATATGAACACTTCTTTTTAGAATCAACAGAGACTTTTTTCTCGTTTATTTATCTACACTTACCATTTGACTAGCGCGGCTCCTTTGTTGTATAGCTTTTGAATTACTGGGACTGAGTAATAGAGCCGCTGCTGTCGCGATGCTTTTGGTTAGCGCAGTGTTGTCATTTTCCATATATATGTGAACACTAAAAATAATAAAGGAGCCAACATAATCATACAATTGGAAATCTTGAATGTATAAACACTCACAAAATAGTCAAATGTGAAAAAAATATATGTGTCATTCAAAGTTAATAAATGAATGGTGGTGTAATAGTCCACCATGAAAAATGTATCTGTGTCCACCACCAATCCCAATTGAAATGTAATAAGAAAAACTCCAATTTTCGGGACTTTAGAGGTAGTGGCACAGAACACACGTTTTGTATAAAATTAGAAATGTATAGATAAATAAAATCACATACATATGTAGAGGGAGTTAGTGTGCATAACCATTAATACAAGTCTCTGGTGTCTGATAAAATCAAAGAATAGCAATCACATATATTGCACAATCATATCATTATACATATACAAAGGTAAGTTACATTCCGCAGTCCTATGAAAAAGGAGAAAGAGCCCGACGCGTTTCATGTTCAGGGGCTTTTTTTTTGCAGAAAGTACTAATTGAACTTGTCTAGCGATGTCTAAATATATTGTCTTTTGAGGTCATGTGCAGTTAGTGCAAATTTGGTCAGTGTGCTGGCACAGCAGGTGGTATTGTATAGCTTCCTCTGTGGTGGTGTGACTGAGGGATCCGGGTCAGGATGCACCAAAGGTCCCCGTAGTATACGATTCCCGTCAAGATGGGGGAGGAGGATTTACCCCAATTCCCCTGGGGGGATTCGTCCCAGAAAGGGCCCCGGAGCTTACAGGGCTTTATCTCCCCCGTTGGGGATGTACAGGGTGGGCCATTTATATGGAGACACCTTAATATAATGGGAATGGTTGGTGATATTAACTTCCTGTTTGTGGCACATTAGTATATGTGAGGGGGAAACTTTTCAAGATGGGTGGTGAAATGCTAGCACAGGCTTCCAGTATCCGTAGTTTCAGGTGCTGCACATCTCGTATCTTCACAGCATATGGTTTTTTTATGGTCAGTAAAAACCAATACCGGGTGAGCTGCTCCTTCCAGGAGGTACCGCCATTCCTCCAAAGCCGACTTGATGACCCCCTGGGGGCCGGTTCACACTTGCGCGGCGCGACTTCGCGGCCCGTTCACATTTAGGCGAATTGTCAGACGACTTGAGTCGCCTGACAATTCGCCTCAATGCTGTGCAAATGGAACCGTTCTAATAGGAGAGAATCGCTTCGCTCCGCCTTAGAAAAATGGTCCCTGCACTATTTTCAGGGCGATCTCAGGCGGCTTGCATTGACTTCTACGATAGAAGTCTCCTCGCAAGCCGCTTTGAGATCACCTCGAGCGCCGCATCGGGCCGCGCAAGTGTGAACCGGCCCTTAGACTTTTATCTTTGGGGTCATCTGAAGGCAATTGTCTATGCTGTGAAGATACGAGATGTGCAGCACCTGAAACTACGGATACTGGAAGCCTGTGCTAGCATTTCTCCTGCGGTGTTGCTATCAGTGTGTGAAGAGTGGGATAAGAGGGTTGCATGGACAATCCAACACAATGGGCAGCACATTGAACACATTTTATAAGTGGTCAGAAACTTGTAAATAACTCATGAAAGAATAAAGTTACGTTAAAACCAAGCACACCATTGTTTTTCTTGTGAAATTCCCAATAAGTTTGATGTGTCACATGACCCTCTTCCTATTGAAAAAACAAAAGTTGGATTCAAAATGGCCGCCATGGTCACCACCCATCTTGAAAAGTTTCCCCCCTCACATATACTAATGTGCCACAAACAGGAAGTTAATATCACCAACCATTCCCATTTTATTAAGGTGTCTCCATATAAATGGCCCACCCTGTCTATCTGTTCTGTCCCCGTTTGCCTCAGGACACTGCGGGATCTGCCGCAGGTTCGCCGATCGGGAAAGTGCCTTAGCTAGGAGATGTCACGTCCACACACCTGGCTGCTCCGAGTCCATAAAAAACGAGTCCCATAAGTTGGAAAGAAATCACCCGTGAAAGGATGGGTTTAACACTTTTCCTCATTGTTCTGTCCGCCACCATATAGTAAAATTGGCCAGAAAGTGTGGACTCCTAAACTAAACCGTATCGAGTCAATCAGGCAGTGGTGAGGAAGCACCTCCAACCAAATCCGGCATAGACAGACCAATGGTATGGAAATCGCCCCATCCAGGGTTGAAGGGAGAGGCTTCACCCTCAGACAGCGCTCCCAATACACGACAGACCACATCAAATAGGAAGGCAAATCACCGTCGTGTGCATAAAAAAACAGCCACGCATAGTGTAAACCTGTAACGCAGGGGTAGGCAAACAGTAGCCCTCCACCTGTTGTGGAACTACATTTCCCATGAGGCATTGCTAGGCTGGCAGTTCCGATTACTCACAGAGGCATGATGGGATTTGTAGTTCTGCAACAGCTGGAGGTCGACAACGTCTTGATGTTTAGGGTAGTACGGAGACACTCATTAGCCTTGACGGTCGGATCGTTACGGAGTACCCTTTACATCAAGGTGTTGTCCACCTCCCGATGACAAACGGATGGGGACGCAATGTCCAAATGTGATACGCACCGACAAAAAAATACGTGTGCTGCCACTAAACGGAAGGATAAACTACACCAGACAGCACATAACCCTCGCGACAGACTCCCACTTCGGAGAGGGAAGTTGGGACCTACCCCGCTAAAGGTATGGTAACCAGACAGATACGGCCTAAACCAACCTCCACGAAGGAGTGGTGACGGACTAACTGAGCTATGCCAAATCAA
>BLSH010019863.1:4773-20253 GCA_018402905.1 Glandirana rugosa
AATTTATTAATTTTTTTTGTAAATAACTAGGGGGGGGGGGGTCCTTTTTCCAGCTCAGTGATTGTTTTTTCTGTCATGTTGGTGTCATATTTTTCACTTGGACGTTTTAAGTTGCACTGAGTTAATACAGCTGGATAAAACAAAAACTGTGTCTGTCTTCATTTCAGGCTGCCAAGCAACAAAATGGGTTTATTTATTTATTTTTATTTTTTGGGGGGGGGGGGTCTTTTTTCTATTCGCTGTATCAGGATCTAGGAATCTTTTATTTGACTTGCTTCTGCATTTGTGTTTCCTCATCACAGACTCCAGATTGATTTTTTTTCCCAGTTTTTGATTTGTGACAGGTTTGCTTTAAAGTGAATGTAGAGGATCAATAAATGTTTTTTTTAATTATTTAACTCCTTCATAGATTTTGGAATTTAGAAGATAGTTGTTACAGTCTCCATTGTGTCTCCATTCTCCAGACTTGTTGGTGTCGTCCTCGGTGCTGTCCCTGGATCTTCCCATCACACCGCCGGTGAAGGAAGTGTGCCTGGAGTGTATAGATGAGAGCTTCTTTCCTCCTCTATGGCCGGCACTGCTGGCTCTCTACAGGTAACAGCGCCATTCATATTTTCTATCAAAGTAGCAGTACACCTCCCATTATAACCAATATGTACTGCAGCACCTAAAGCTGAACTCCAGGTACTGTACGGTCTTAAGTGATATTAAAAGAGGTGGATGCAGCATCGGTCCCCCCCGGCACCTCTACACTGAAAACCAAGCGATCAAACAACGCAGATCGCTCGGTTTTCAGTTTCGTGAGCAGAGAGCTGTAAACTGTCAGTCACAGCTCTCCACTTTTCCTCCTCCGAGCTGCGGAGGGGGCGGAGTGGCCGTCTCAGGCTCGCAGTGGCTCGCTGAGAGGGGTGTCAGTCCAGGCATGTGGCGGATCCACACTCCGCGGTCGGGATGGCGCGGTGCGTCGACTGATATTGGTGACGTCAGCAGGAGTGCAAAATGAATTGCACTCCTGTGATCCATAGGAGAAGCCCAGCCAAACCAGCTTTGGCTGTACTTCTCCTTTGACCACTTAATGTGGAGTTCCACCCTTTCCTTATGGTTATTAAAAGTGTAGCTGCTGACTTTTAATAAACAGACACTCGCCTGTCTCCCGGTCCAGCGATGGAGCCGCACGGAGCCTCTTTCCTCTCCCCCTCCCCTCCGCGGCGCCGGCATTGCTACTGTGGGCACCCGGCTTCACGGCCGGGCGCACACTGCGCATGCGTCGCTGCACTTTGTGATTGGTCCCCAAAGTCTTCTAGGACCTGTCCTGTGTCCCAGAAGACTTCGGGAGGGAGGGGGAAGGAGACCTTCCACTTCCGATCACCTAAGGCGACCGGGGTGGAAGTACCCGAAAAAATCGGGTGTCCCCACCCCCCCTCCTCCCCAAAAGCTCAGTTTCAGCATCCGAAGCTGGGGAGGAGGACTTAAAGCGGAAGTTCCACTTTTGGGGGGAACTCCGCTTTAAGGACCGGAAGGATTTCCCAGTTTAGGACCAGGGCACTTTTTGCGATTCAGCACTGCGTCGCTTTAACTGACAACTGCGCGGTCGTGCGGCGTTGTACACAAACAAAATTTACGTCCTTTTTTTCCCACAAATAGAGCTTTCTTTTGGTGGTATTTGGTCACCTCTGCGTCATTTCTGATCGCCGCTATAAACAAAACAAGAGCGACAATTTTGCAAAAACAACAATATTTCTTACTTTTTGTTAAAATACAAATAAAAAATAAAAATAAAAAAACAAATTTATTCATCAGTTTTGGCCGATTTATATTCTTCCTCATATTTGTGGTAAAAAAAATCGCAATCGGCATTTATTGATTGGTTTGTGCAAAAGTTGCCGCGTTTACAAACCATGAGAATTAATTTATGGCGTGTTTTTTATTTTTTTTTACTAGCAATGGCGATGATCTGCGATTTTTATCGGTACTGTGACATTGCGGCGGACATGTCAGACATTTTTGACACTTTTTTGGGACCAATGACATTTATACAGCGATCAGAAATTTAAATATCCACTGATTACTGTAGAAATGTCATTGGCAGGGAAGGGGTTAACCTGCAGGGGGCAGTGAAGGGGGTAACTGTGTTCCCTAGGCGTGTTCTAACTGTGAGGGGACGGGGCTGCCAGGGGCATAAGAGATCTAACTGATCCCAGTGACAGGGATCAGTAGATCTCTTACATGCCGCCTGTCAGAGCGGGGAACCGCTGTGTTTACATCGGCAGTTCCCCGTTTTCCTTCTCTGTTAGGTAATCGTGGCTCACCGGCGGAGATCGAGTCCGCCCTACTCGCGGCCACACTTCTACAGAGTACGGCAGTCTCCTGCCCGCTACTGCGCATGCGCGAGCCGTCTTTATGGACGGTGATTCACTTGATGCTGCCACTCTGCAGCAGTAAATGTACGCGACGCGGTCAGGAACCGGTTGAAGGCAGATTTAAAAAAGAAAAAAAAAAAACATGGCGTACTTACTTGCTCTATGTAATGGTTTTGCACAGAGCAACCCAGATATTCCTCCTTTCGGGTGACCTGCCGGCGCTCCTGGCCGCTCCCTCCTGCCAAGTGCAGCTTGCTATGGGGGCTCCCCAGCAGGCTCACTCCCAAGCCACTTTTCTGTGTGTCCATTCACACACTGAGCGTGCCCCCCCCCCCCCATTGGCTGTGATTGACAGTAGTGGGAGCCAATGTCTCAGCCAATGAGGAGGGAGAGCCAAGGCTCCTGTGCACAGTGCTGGAGGAAGATCTGGCTCAGGTAAGTATTGGGGAGGCTGCTGCAAACGGAAGGCTTTTTACCTTCATGCATCGAGGCTTTTTGCCTTACAGTGGGATGAGAAATGTTTCCGGTGGTGTGGCATTCTTGACACTGCTGATTCACTAACCAGTAGCTTCTTGTTCTGTGCCTGGCCACTCCTAGTCCCGCCTACTTCTTTCTGCATTGGCAGCACTGCTTGCGTTTCTAAGCTCCTCCCACTGTGAGCTGCAGTGTCTGGGAAGGGGAGCGCGTGAGATACAACGCCACAATCGCCTCAGCTAATGGGTAAATATAATTTTTTGTTTGCTTTATGAGGCTCATTCTATACATTCACTGGATTTGTTACTTGTTTAGACTGAAAGTGCCCCACCAGTGATGAATCTCCTTTTGCAGGGGATGCATGTAATTTGACTTCAAGCTCTGTGCAGATAAATCAGTGAGATGGACACATGGGATTCTATAAAGTGTCGCTGTGGATGCAAGGAAGGGAAAATGTGGGATAAGCGGTGTTCATCAATACTTCTTCTAATGTGAGTCTTTGTTTGACTTTTCTCAGAAAGGTCCACTCTGAACGGGAGGAATCCCTACTGCGGATCATGGAATTATACAGAACAGCGCCACCATCTGTAGTAGGAGTGTCAAAACGCCTGTACCCCGAGGACATCAAAGATCCATACAGATCAGCCGCAGAAGACCTAGAACAACTGACCAATCAACACTCTCCAAACAAGAAGGTGGAGTGCATAGGTAAACAAAGCCGCGCTCAGAGGGGGCCTCTCTAGTTGTGCTGCAGTACCATGTTTTACCTTAAGGTGGCACATGTGGAACTTGTTACTGCAGATTAAAGTGATTGTAAATGTAATTTTTATAAATAATGAACAAACAAAATAAATAATGAACAAATAAATAAATAATGAACATGTTCTATTTTCTTGCTCTGTGAAATGGTATTGCACAGAGCAGCCCCGATCCTCCTCTTCTGGGGCCCCTCACCTGTCTCCTCCCCCCTGCTCAGTGCCTCCATAGGAAGCCACTTGCTATGGGGGCACTCTGTTCTAT
Organism: Glandirana rugosa; assembly: GCA_018402905.1. Classification (NCBI taxonomy): domain Eukaryota; kingdom Metazoa; phylum Chordata; class Amphibia; order Anura; family Ranidae; genus Glandirana; species Glandirana rugosa. Next base: position 8,628 of record BLSH010019863.1, read on the forward strand.
TGACCTGCACAACATAGCCCATCTTCGTCCCCCCTTGTCACTGGATTTGATTGACTGCTGCCTCCATATTCAGTAAGGAGAAAGAGAGCTGCTGCTCTCCGGCTCAGGTAAGTATCTAGGTGGGGGGGACTAGACACAGAAGGTTAAAGCGATTTGTATACCTGAAAAAAGAAAAAACCTGTAAGGCAAAGGCATAATGAGCTAGTATGCACCGCACCGCATACTAGCTCATTATGAAATACTTGCCTCAAAACAAAGCTCCCGCAGGGCTGCCCGGTCCCTGCAGGGGGAGCGGACCTCTTCGATGTGTGGATTCTTCCGGGTTCGTGGCTCTGGCGCTGTGAGTGGACGGAGCCGCAAGACGTCACTCCCGCGCATGCATGCTGGAGAACTTCTCAGGGCATATGGAAGCCTGCATGGGTGACTGTTTCTAAGGCCGGGTTCACACTGGTACGACACGACTGTCATCTTACTTTGCCCTACAACATCGGTCCTACATCAGTCCTACTTCCATCCAACTTGAATTAAACAGGATAAGATTTTGCTCCGACTCGTCCTTTGACCAATCAAAACAATCCCAGTGTGACATAAATTCCTTTTCCTGCTTCTGTAATCACCAAGTCGGATGCTTAGGACAAGGAGACGGCTTTGATCCGACTTCAGTGATATTCAATGTGCTGAAGTCGGACCAAAGTAGTGCAGGAACCTTTTTCAAAGTTCGACAGACTTGTGTCGGTCCAGTTGGGACAGCTCTCATTGTTAAAGGGGGCTTCCAGATTCCGATAAGCCCCCCCCCCCCCGTCCACAGACCCCGACCACCACTGGCCAGGGTTGTTAGGAAGAGGCCCTTGTCCTCCTCAACATGGGGACAAGGTGCTTTTGGGGTGGCTACCACAGAGAATCCACACCCCCATGTTGAGGGCATGTGGCTTGGTATGGCTCAGAAGGGGGGGGGGTGCTCGTTTGTCCCCACCCCCTTTCTTGAGCTACCGGGCTGCATGCTCCGATAGGGGTCCGGTATGGATTTTGGGGGGGGGACTCCGCCATGCTGTGTTTTTTTTTTTTTTTTTTGACGTGGGGGTTCCCCTTAAAACCCATACCAGTCCAAAGGGCCTGGTATGCTCCTGGAGGGGGACCCCATGGCTTTTTTTTAAAAAGAATTTGGCATGGAGTTCCCCTTCAAGACCCCCCAGAGCACAAGGTGCCTGGAATTGTCGGGATCAAAGTCAGATCCCTGTTCACAGACAATCGGACTGACTTTGACCCGATGTAGGACCGTAAATCACACAGCAAAGTAGGATTAAAGTCTTTAATTGTCAGATATTGTGAACCCAGCCTTAGAGAGGCTCTTCAGTCTCTGGGAAAAAAATATTAAGGCGGTAGCAAACTTTCCTAAGTTCCTGCAAGGTAAAGGCATAATGTGTGGGGTGCTTATTCAAGCATGCAGCCTGGCAGGCCAGGAAAGGGGGTGGGGATGAGTGAGGCCCCCACCCCCGCCCCTCCTGGACTATACCAGGACGCATGCCCTCAACATGGGGAGTATGGGTGCTTTGGGGCAGGGGGAGCTCTTGTCCCCATATTGATGAGGACAAGACCTCTTCCCGACAACGCTTGCCGGTCGGGGTCTAAGGGCAGGGAGCTTATCAGAATCTGAAAGCCCCCCTTTAACAAGGGGGCCCCCAGATCCCGGCCCCCCACCCTATGTGAATGAGTGTGGGGTACATTGTACCCCTACCCATTCACCTGAAAAACACACTACACAGGCTTTTAAAATATTTTATTAAATCAGCTCTGGCGCCTTCTTTCGTCTTCTCTTTTGTGGGACCTTCTTTCTTCTGAGGGGTCTTCTATCTTCTGCTCTTTTGCCAAGCTTTTCCGCTGTCCTCTTCCCTCTGTTCTCCCTCTCTTCTTCTTCCCATGTTGACACGACGCAATCTCCCTCAAGAATGCCGCCTCCGCTGTGTGCTGTGTCCTATATTGGCATGGGGAGGGGCCACCTGCTGGTGTCATCCGGAGGCCCCGCCCCCTCACGGCGTCACAGCCCCGTCCCGCTGCATTTGTATGCAGCCCCCTTTACTCTGATACCCCTAACTAAAATCAATTGCCTTCAGAAGTCACCTAATTAGTAAATAGAGTCCCCTGTGTGTCATTTAATCTCAGTATAAATACAGCTGTTCTGTGAAGCCCTCAGAGGTTTTTTAGAGAATCATTTGTATATCTGTAAAGGTTGTTCATAGATCTAGATAAATAAAATTATTAGGATGCTTCTTACCCATCACAGCCCGGGTATTGGATGCAGAGATATGGCATCAATACTAGCTGGGGGCCTCTGCCATGGTGGTGGGTTGCCTTTCATACTGAGTAGCATAGTGACTATGCAGACATTCCTGCAATATTGGCACTGATCATTCTTCTCTTATGTCTGTGTTTTCTAGCGAGGACCCTGCGGGGGATATGTGAGTGCGCCGATGAGTATTGTGCCACCCCCGGGGCTGCATCCATGTGAGTATCCTTCAATAATTACTATAAATGTTAATATTTTCCTGACCAGAAGACCTAATGATGCCTACGTGCCCAGGCCAAATTTAGTAGTGCCAGTATGCACCATAATAAATGTGCAGACGTAAACTATTGTAATATATTTTTATTCTAATATATTTTAGGAAATGTTTAAGAAAAACCCCGCTTCCCTTTTTTATAAACTAACAAATGTCCAAAAAAAAAAGAAAGAACCTAAATATTTATATTTGGAGAAAATATAGTTTGTTTTTTTTTTGTCAAAATTGTCGCTCTATTTTTGTTAGCGCAGAAAATAAAAACCGCAGAGGGGATCAAATACCACCAAAAGGAAGCTCTATAGGTGGGGAAAAAAATGACATCAATTTTGTTTGGGTACAGCGTCGCGCGACCGCGCAATTGTCAGTTAAAGAGACGCAGTGCAGAATCGAAAAAAATGGCCTGGTCATTAAGGGGGGTAAATCCTTCCGGGGTTGAAAAAAAAATAGAACAATTGTTTATGATGCTCAGTGCTTTAGCAGGGTCATTCAGTTAGGGTGACCTATGAGGATATTATTATCACCAACTTAAGTGCAATGGTGGCTCATTAATTAAGAAAAACATAGTTTTTTACTTTCTGTTATAATACATATCCAAAAAAAAATTAAAAGAAAAACAAATTCCTTCATTTATTTTTATTTTATTTATTTCAGGTACTTGTATAGCGCCGTCAATTTACGCAGCGCTTTACATATACATTGTACATTCACATCATTCACACATTATACATGTACACCACATAGGTCCCTAACTCACATTCATACACATACTAGGGCCAATTTAGACAAGGATCTAATTTACCTACCAGCATGTCTTTGGAGTGTGGGAGGAAACCGGAGTACCCGGGGGAAACCCACGCAGACACAGGGAGAACATGCAAGCTCCAGGCAGAGAGTGTCGTGGTTGGGATTCGAACCAGTGACCTTTTTACTGCCAGGCGAAAGTGCTATCCACTACACCACTGTGCCACCACAGTTTAGGCCAATATGTATTTTTATGTATAAAAAAATCTCAATAAGCGTTTATTGATTGGTTTCACGTCTACAAACTATCGGATAGATTTATGGACTTTTATTCTTTTTTTATTGTTTTTACTGGTAATGGCGGCGATCAGCAATTTTTAGCGGGACTGCAACATTGCAGCGGACAAGTCTGACCCTAACTGACACTTTTTGGGGACCAGTGACACCAATACAGTGATCAGTGCTAAAAAAATGCACTGTCACTGTATAAATGACACTGGCAGGGAAGGGGTTAACATCAGGGGCAATCAAAGGGTTAAATGTGTTCCCTATTTGTGCTTTCTTACTGTGTGGGGGAAGGACTGACAGGAAGAACACAGAGATCGCTGTTCCTGATTACTAGGAACAGCAGATCTCCATGTTCTCCCCTGTCAGAACGGGGATCCACCACCACCCCCCCCCCCCCCCCTGTCCTGCCTCTCTGTGGAGCGATCGCGGGTGGTGTGGGTGACCCGCACATTGGCTCCCCCTCCGTTCAGTGGGCGTGCGTCCACAGTATCTATTGCATGAAACAATGTAAAGGTAAGTTGTTTCGTGCAACAGAGCGTCCTGCCGCTGTATATATGCGGTGGGCGGTCTTTAACCACTTCAGCCCCGGAAGGATCTTCCCCTTTAGGACCAGAGCACTTTTTGCGATTCAGCACTGCGTCGCTTTAACTGACAATTGCGCGGTCATGCGACGTTGTACTTAAATGAAATATGTGTCCTTTTTTCCCCACAAATAGAGCTTTCTTTTGGTGGTATTTGATCGCCTCTGCGTTATTTCTGATCGCCGCTATAAACAAACAAAGAGCAACAATTTTGCAAAAAAAAAAAAAAATTCTTACTTTTTGCTAAAATACAAATCCCCCCAAAAATATAAAAATTCCTTTTTTATTTATCGGTTTTGGCTGATTTATATTCTTCCTCCATATTTTTGGTAAAAAAAAAAAATCGCAATTTTTTTTTTTTTTTACTAGTAATGGCGGCGTTCTGCGACTTTTATCGGGGCTGCGATATTGCGGTGGACATGTTGGACAATTGTGACACTTTTTTGGGACCGTATGCTCTAGGGGGTAACGGTGTTCCCTAGGCGTGTTCTAACTGTGAAGGGGCTGGGCTGTCAGGGGCACCAGAGATCTAACTGACCCCAGTGACGAGGATCAGTAGATCTCTTACATTCCCGCCTGACAGAGCGGGGAACCGCCGTGTTTACATCACCGGTTCCCCGTCCTTGCTCTGGCACAGGGCATCGCGAGTCGCCGGCGGATATCGAGTCCTCCCGGCCCGCGGCCCCCTACAGCCGTGTACTAAAATGACGACTATAAGCGACGATTCGCAGGACGGAGCCACGCTGTCGCCGCTTATAGTCGTACGGTGGTCGGCAAGTGGTTAAATACTTTTTTTGTTGTTTTTTCTGCTGATCTCCTGCTGCTTCTGTGCAGCTACTTCCTGTGTCTACATTCACCTCTGTAATGTCTGCCCTTCATCTCTCAGGTTTTCTGATGGTGACAACAGTGGACCATGCCTGCCACAATGTGTGTGTCTGCATCAGAAGCCTGTGTGACTGGGTGACAACACAGGAGCACATTTGGGAGACAGGGACAGAGCGTTGTCACCCTGTAACAGGAAGTGCCAGAACAGGGGAGCTTTATGGCACCATCATCGGGTATTTTAATAAAAGCTGAAGACTATAAGATATCTTAGCTGTTGGACTCACACATTGTTCAGTATTAGTATATTACTAGCAGACTGATTCCGGTGCTTCCTCTTATGTAAAAACTTTCCTTAGAAATGGGAGTTTGCCAGCTTTTCTGGCAAGTAATAGTTGGAAAGCCGTTGCCATGAGCAACACAGACGCCCCGGTGCAGTGAGCGAGGACAGCAGGGCTGTTGCTAATGCTTTCTATAGTCTCCATCTGTATATGAGAGGCTCTTCCCTCTGTATTCTGTGTCTGTGCCGCTCTCTCTCCTCATGTGCCCAGGTTGCAGAATGCATGATGTGTATTGGGTACAGATATGAGGCCCCTACAGGGATCTGTAGTGATGGATGAGATGTGACATTGTCGGGCAGAACACGGCCTGTCCTGCAGAGCGCAGGGGGGCTGCGGCACTCCGCAGAGCAGCAGCTCCCAAGCACAGCGGCTGTCGGCTCTAATTAGCGCAGAGAGACAGGAGATGGGGGCAGGAATGGAGCCGGGCACAGGAGTGAGAAGAGTGGAGGGGAGAGGACCCTGATGTATGCCAGGATTGGAGGGCAGCAATGCACGGCACTCATAGAATGTTCCTGTATTAGGAATATGGAGCTACTATGCCATGTGGGTGGGGGATGGGGATAAAGAACATAAAATCTGATCATCTGATAGTTCAGCAACAGAAAATGAACTTAAAGGAAACCTCTGTCTGGTTTTTATTGCTGTCTGTATCCTCGCTGGGTAAAGTTGTGCTCATAAGTTTGCATACCCTGGCAGAATTTGATTTCTTGGCCATTTTTCAGAGAATATGAATGAGAACACAAAAACTTTTCTTTCACTCATGGTTGGTGTTTGGCTGAAGCCATTTATTATCAATCAGCTGTGTTTCCTCTTTTTATATCATAATGACAACAGAAACTCCCCAAATCACCCTGATCAAAAGTTTACATACCCCAGTTCTTAATATCGTGTATTGCCCCCTTTAACATCAACAACAGCTTGAAGTCTTTTGTGGTATTTGTGGGTGATGAGGCTTTTTATCTTCTCAGATGGTAAAGATGCCCATTCCTCAGTTCCTGGAAATTCTTGGGCTGTCTTGCATGAACTGCATGTTTGAGATCTCCCCAGAGTGGTTCAATGATATTGAGGTCAGGAGACTGAGATGGCCACTCCAGAACCTTCACTTTATTCTGCTGTAGCCAATGACAGGTCGCCTTGGCCTTGTGTTTTGGATCATTGTCATGTTGGAATGTCCAAGTACCTCCCATGCGCAGCTTCCTGGCTGAAGATTGCAAATGTTCCTCCAGTATTTTTTGATAACTGCATTCATCTTGCCATCAATTTTGACCAAATTTCCTGTGCCTTTGTAGCTCACACATCCCCAAAACATCACCGATCCACCTCCCATGTTTCACAGTAGGAATGGTGAACCTTTCATCACAGGTCTTGTTGTCTGCTCTCCAAATGTAGGGTTTATGGTTGTGGCCAAAAAGCTCAGTTTTGGTCTCATCACTCCAAATGACTTTGTGGCAGAAGGTTTGAGTCTTGTCTCTGTGCTGTTTGGTGTATTGTAAGGGGGATACGGCATTTGCGTAGTAATGGCTTTCTTTTGGCAACTCGACCATGCAGCCCATCTTTCTGCAAGTGCCTCCTTATTGTGCATCTTGAAACACCCACATCCCATGTTTTCAGAGAGTCCTGAAGTTATTTGTGGGTTTTTCTTTGCACCCTGAACAATTTTCCTGGCAGTTGTGGCTGAAATGTTAGTTGGTCTGCCTGGCCGTGGTTTGGTTTCAACAGAACCCCTCATTTTCCACTTCTTGATTAGAGTTTGAACCCAGCTGACTGACATTCTCAATTCCTGGGATATCTTTTTATATCCCTTTCCTGTTTTATACAGTTCAACTACCTTTTCCCGCAGATCCTTTGATAATTCTTTTGCTTTCCCCATGATTCAGAATCCAGAAACGTCAGTGCAGCACTGGATGAAAGATGCAAGGGTCTGCCAGGAATCCAGAAACTCATTGACCTTTTATACACACACACTAATTACAAGCAAACAGATCACAGGTGAGGATGGTTACCTTTAATAGCCATTCAAAACCCTTTGTGTCAACTTCTGTGCATGTTATCAGGCCAAAATCTCCAGGGTATGTAAACTTTTGATCAGGGTCATTTGGGGAGTTTCTGTTGTCATTATGATATAAAAAGAGTAAACACAGTTGATTGATAATAAATGAATTCAGCCAAAACTAACAATGAGTGAAAGAAACATTTTTGTGTTCTCATTCATATTCTCTGAAAAATGGCCAAGGAATCATAAATTCTGCCAGGGTATGTAAACTTATGAGCACAACTGTATATTCACACTCTGTATTTGTCCCGGTCCTGCAAAGTGATCATGGAAGAGAAAACACTGCCGCCTCTAAGTGTAGCCGTAAGTGAAATTTAATATGCAAAGTTAAAAATATACTCAAACAGGAGTAATGGGCATTGCAGTGTAAGTCACTGCACACTATTCCAACACACACTGTCTGTGGGGTTATAGATGGAAAGCCGTGATTTCCACCTGGCTCCTGGGTCAGGTTAAGCCGGTGGATTCCAGCACTTCCTGGTTCTGGGAAATGCAGAGTGTCCACGGTGTCGTCACTTCCGGCAGCGGCATGCAAGCGTGCGGCGACGCGTTGTCTGAGCATGCGCTCCTTCCTCAGGCCGATATCCTGTTTTGCACAGAGTGGCCCTGATCCTCCTTTTCTGGGGTTCCTCAGTGGTGCTCCTGGCTCCTCCCCACATCAAGTGCCACCCCCGGGGAAGCGCTTTCCTGGGGATACCCGTGCGGGCGCGCTGCCAAGTCCTGTTGCTGCGTCCATTGACACAGACAGCAGGACTCGGCACCGCCCCCGGCTACCACATCATTGGATTTGATTGACAGCAGCGGGAGCCAATGGCTGCGCTGCTATCAATCTATCCACTCAGGACCCGAGACACCGGCTGAAGCGGGTGAGCTCGTCCCCGGCTCAGGAGCGATCAGGCGCTGGTGCACTAAAGGAGGTTTTTTCACCTTAATGCATAGAATGCAAACCTCGAGGGTTTACAACCCCTTTAAATTCTCATGATTAAGCCCTTGTCTTGGGTGTGAAACGTGTTAGCTGGGACTGTTCACCACTTGTGCCATACATGTTTTTTATGCACTTGGAATAAAGGAGATCGCATTTGGAGTGCCGCTATCCAGCCTTTATTATTTGTTCCAGGTATACCGCGGCTGGTTTTAGTCTTGCCTAGGGCAGCACAAAACCAATATACAGCTCTACAAGTAAGGCCAAGGGAGAGGGGAGTAATAAAACCCTTTGTCAGATTTGCATTGCTGTCAGTGTCCCATCTAGGAAGATTCATCCTCACCACACATAGGTGTGTTAATTGGCTGGCGCTCTCTCTTTTTTTGTATTTTTCTTGTATTGATCATCTCTTTCTTTATTTGCACAAGCCTAGCGCCTATTTATACTCAGATACATCAATAGATGGATCGAAATTCAGCCAGTTCCTGCTGCTCTATGGCTGGGACAAGAGAACCTGTCACTTCTCCCTGGATGGGCAAAGTGACAGGTTCTCTTTATGGAGGAGGAGTTCTGTTTGTATATGGAAGAGCCTCACCCAGAGGTGGCACGGTGCCTCGTACAAAGAACAGGTGGGCAAGGTAGCAGAGAGCTGGGTAAAGGAGCCGGAGAGAGGCCGGGGAGAAGATCAGGGCTGGGGGGTAATACAGACGAATGGAGACAAGTCTGTCTTGGTGGGAGGGCCATGCACAGGCGGCAGCCGCCGTAGCGGAGGGCACGCTCTGAGTGCAACGGTCAGCACAATAATGAGCCACACATCCAGACACATCAGCATCCAGAGCGGCCCCCTCTGTGACCCCAGACAGCAGGGGGCAGCTTTGGGATGCTGACCCCGGGCAGAGAAGACACCTTGATGTGTAAACTCCTGATATTTCCTCTGCGGGTCCCCCACCACCCCCAGCAACTCGGAGAGACAGAAATGTCACGACCCCAAAACTCAGACACAAAGGAATTCCGAAGTGCACCTCCCATCATTGGATGGAAAATCTAAAGAAAATCCCCCTGAGCAGCAGTCCTCGCTACAACTGTCTGATAACATAAAGCCTTCATAGTCTGGAGGGACTACAATTCACCCTGAAAGAGATCTACTTTCATGGTGTCTTTGTGACTCCGGCATGGTCAGAGAAACTGATGTGTGAGAATGTTTGCTGGGGACTATGGCCGCTCCCCATAAACCTGTTGCAGCTCAGTGCTCCTGAACCAGGACAAAAAAAAGCTTACATCCCACAATGCAATATGGATAAAGCTGGCGTTGAATCTGCCTTAACCTCTCTACCTTGCGGCCCATTTTTTGCTATTCCACAAAAAAAACAAAGTTTAGCCCTAGGATTTTATTTTATTTTTTCCTCAGAAAACAAGCTTTATTGACAAAACAAATTTGCATGGATCATTACATAGTCAATGTGCATTGCGTTTGAAAAGTACATATTCATACAGTTGCCAGTCATTCATAATAGTATGTAATACAATTCCTCTGCACATTACCATACAGCAGGAGTGTCAAACTTGATTTCATCGTGGGCCGTATCAGCATTATGGTCGCCCTGAAAAGGGCCAGTTGTGTATGCAAAACTAGACGTCCAGAGCACCACCCCCCTCACATCAGATGCCAAGAGCCCCCCCACCATCTGAAGTCAAGGGTCCTTCACCCTCCCTTACATCACAGTGGGGGCAGAGCTGGGAAGCAGAAAGTGCATGGTCTGGAGGAGGAACAGAGGAGAGCTGGAGTCTTCTGAAGACCAAAGGAGGTGAAGATGAGGGGGTGCTGTAGCTGCACAGAGAGGAGCAGGATCTGAAGGAGTTCTGTCCTCCACTCTGTGGCTGACAGGGGGTGGTGGAGATGAGGGGGGTGCTGCAGCTGCAGGAAAGGTGTGAGGGCCGCATGAAATGACCTGGAGGGCCCGATTTGGCCCCCGGGCCTTCTGTTTGACACCTGTGCCATACAGTGTTCCCAGGTAGTCTATTTGAATACCTTCCTTTTATATTTATACAACGGGAGTATAATACCTACTGTTCATGCATCCTGTTACCTTCATAATAACAGTCACAAGGTCTGCTGGTGCCAGCCATGGGGTCCACATCTGTTCATATTTGGGGAAGCTGCCTCTATGTTGGTATATTAGTCTTTCAAGCCTAATAGTTTCACCCATCAGCCATAGAACTTTAAATGAGGTGAGCAACATTTAGCCAGTGACCATGACAAAAGTATATACAGTCTGAAGATGTATTAAAGATATAAGAATCATCATACATACATACAATGCATGCCAAGCCAATGCGTATCCACTCCTGAAGAAGCCAGCTGTGTCACGCGAAAAGCGTAGAGTTCTAAAATGCCTATGCACTACTGTTTTATCCTTTCATAACGTGTCATTAAATTTGCTTGGCATTTATGTCCATGCATTTTTTTTTCTCTATGATTTTTATTGTTTTCTGGATAATTTGTACAAACAAGAAGTTATCATACAAAATGTATCAGATTGTCCATGCTTTTTATATATGTATGATGACTCTTATATCTTTAATAAATCTTCAGACTGTATATACTTTTGTCATGTTCACTGGCTAAACGGTGCTCAGCTGATTTAAAGTCCCAGGGCTAAACTTTTTTTTGTTGAGGCTTGTGTTTTTTTTTTTGTTTTTTTTGTGGAATGGCAAAAAATGGGCCAGAAGGTAAGTGGTTAAGGTAGATTCAACGCCAGCTTTATTCGTATTTTTTTTTGCTGTATTTACTATGGAGGTGGAGGTGTGTCCCTGGTGGCACCAGACAATTTTATTGATTTATTATTTATTTATTTTTATTTTGCTATTCAGCACTGCGCCACTTTAACTGGTAATTGCGCAGACATGCAACGCTGTACCCAAACTAAATTTATATCCTTTTTTCACACAAATAGAGCTTTCTTTTGGTGGAATTGATCACTGTTTTTTTGCGCTATAAATTATAAAATGTTGACAAAAAAAAATATTTTTTACTTTCTGCTATATAACCTATCCAATAAAAAAATAAATCTCTTTATCAATTTAGGCCAATGTGTATTCTGCTACATATGTTTTTGGTCAAATATCCCAGTAAGTGTACATTGATTCGGTTGTTTGAAAGATATAGCGTCTACAAACTATGGGATATATACTGTAATTTTTATTTATTTATTTTACACTACTAATACATTTTAAGGTAAAGTGCGTGTAAACCCTCCATATCCCCAGTGATAGGAATGTGCGTGAAATGGAATTTTACATAATCATCACATTTTATTTAT
>BLSH010019863.1:38621-53729 GCA_018402905.1 Glandirana rugosa
CACGTCACTGGTGGTTTACGTTGAAGTAGTTACGTCACGGGTGGTTTACGTCGAATGCATTGATGAGGCTGCATTTGGTGGGCACTGCATTGATGAGGCTGCATTTGGTGGGCACTGCATTGATGAAGCTGCATTTGGTGGGCACTGCACTGGTAGGCCTCATGTGCGTGCATGTATCTACCTGTGTATTAATTTTGGATTATGTGCGTGTGTCTGCCAGTGTGTTAGTTTGAGATTGTCAATGTTTATCTATCAGTGTATGTATATATATATATATTGTGTGTGTGTGTATCTGTCATTGCAGCATGCACACATACAATGATATTGAACACGAACAAAAACCATCACAAACATACTGACATTACACACACAGAAACCATGACACCCAAACAATAGAAATTACTTTCTCGAGACAGGGGGACTTAGGAATTTTTTTTAGACCCGCAGGGGTACTTCACCGTAAAAGGTTGAGAAACACTGGTGTAGAGGAACTTGAGTGTCAGCCCTGACCCCATCCCTACTGATCACCTTGAAGGCTGATGGTGAGCCAGGTCTTCTGGTCCAACTTCAGTCCCTGACTTCACAAATGGGCACAAATCCCCACAGACCTCCTCCAATAGTCAGGTGTCCACAAACTTAGGGTTATATAGTTTTTATTGTATACACTGGGCTGAAGACCTTCTATTGTTACTGGTCAATGCTTTCTCTGACACTGAATTTGCAATGTAAATTAGCCTGTGGAAATGCTGGTGAGGTTATTAAAGGAAACCTGTCATTGGGACTACTTTGCCTACCTCTCCTGAAAATGCTAGTTGCCTGGCTGTGATGGAGGCCCTCGGACTTCTGAGGCAGTGACCTGAACAAGAAATCTCTGGCTTTACTATGATTTTCTGATTCAGATGTATTGAAGTGCAAATAATGGCCAGAGAGCTGGTATTTTCAGGAGGTCGGCCTACTTATTTCTTTCATGACAGGTTGACTTTAAAGCATAGTTTTTATATAAATGCCATTTGCTGGAACCTGGCATGGATACAGCAATATCCTCTAAGGGTGGCCATAGAAAGGCAAATGCAGGGCTGTTGCACCCCTGGGCAATTGCTTCTATTTCAGTGCTCTCCCTCTGTGTGTTTGTACCTACCCGTCTGATCTTCTACTTTCCCCTCTGTTATTCCTGTCCCTTCTCATGTTTACCTCTAGGGAAGTGGAATGCAGGAACCATAGCCCTTTGTAAGGGGGCAGTCATTGTTCTGTGGCTCTTTAAACCTTAAAGTGGTTGTAAAAAATTTTTTGTTGGACTTAAATAACAAACATAATAATTACCTGCTTTTGCACAGAGAGGCCCCCGATCCTCCTCATCTGGGGTCCCTTGCCGGAACTTCAGGCCCCTCTTCATCGGGTTACCCCACGGAAAGCCACTCTCCATGGGGGCACCCGTGCGTGCTCACTCCCGAGCCCCGCTGTCTGTGTCCATTGACACAGACAGCGGGACTCAACCCTGCTCCCTTATCACAGGATTTGATTGACAGCAGTGGGAGCCAATGGCTCCTGCTGCTATCAATCTGTCCAATGAGGAGAGACAGTGGCTGGAGCCGCTGCACTCATGCACATCGCTGGATGGGATTTGGCTCAGGTAAGAAAAAGGGGGGTTTGGGGGGGGGGGCTGCTGCAGTACAGGTTTTTCACCTTGATGCATAGTATGCGTTAAGGTGAAAAAAACCTTAAGGCTTTACAACCAAGACATTTTATTTTTCATTATATTTCTTAATAACCACAAATAATATGCATGAACTTTGTGTGCCTTTGCAAACCCAGATATTACCTTGTTACAGTAGCAGTAATATTGCTGCAGTGCAGACTGCCTGAGCAGAGCAGGTCCTCCCACTACAGCCTGTCTGCAGGAGGGGGCGGAGACGAGACCAGTCACCCTGCACAAGGAGGGAGAGGGAGCAGAGCTGTGGAAGGGGCCCAGCAGGCCCCACCTACTACAGGAGGGGGCGGAGACAAGATCAGTCACCCTGCACAAGGGGGGAGAGGGAGCAGAACTGCGGGAGGGGCCCAAAAGGCCCCACCCACTACAGGAGGGGGAGGAGACAAGATTAGTCACCCTGCGCAAAGAGGGAGAGGTAGCACAGCTGTGGGAGGGGCCCAGCAGGCTCCACCCACTATAGGAGGGGGCAGAGATGAAAACAGTCGCCCTGCACAAGAAGAGAAAGGGAGCAGAGCTGTGGTAGGGGCCAGCAGGCTCCACCCACTACCGGAGGGGGCGGAGACCAGACCGGTCACCCTGCACAAGGAGGGAGAGCAGCAGTGAGCGGTCTTTATTACAGGAAGCTCCTGCAGAGAGGTAAACTGCAGAAGTTGTTTCTTGCCGGATCTCTGCACAGATATGGAAGAAATTCACAAAGGAAAATATAATTTAGGTGACCACACAAATGACTTTCATATTAGGATAGCATTTGTTTTTCTCAGCTTTTAATTCACATTTACATAACTCTAGAGGGAGGCCTATATGTGGAAGCTCTAATGTCTGTTGGTGGATCCTGGTGATTGGCACCGGTGTCGGTTGCTTTGGCTCTGGGCCCCTGGGATAATGGGGCCCCCGAGTGTTAAGGTTTACCAATCCCAATGGGCGGATCTGTCATTGAAAATGAAGTGCAGTGACACATCTGGCCATTTTTATTGCTTGGTACTTCCACCACCAGAAGCAGCTCTGCTGTCTTCTCCCAGGATCCACTGATGTACCAATGAGGCACATAAAAAAAGTGAAGGTTCTTAAAGCGTTTGTAAACCTCAGACATGAAATCTGAACAAAGCACACCCCTCTATAGTGTGTCCAGAGCACCGAGTGTGATTTCTGTCTGCTACCTCCTTCCCCTGCTATCTGCATGAGTCACTTCTGACAAGTTTTCCTGACACCGAGAGATATATGGTGACAGGGGAGGGAGCTCCAGCACACAGCCTGTGATTGAAAGTCTCAGCTCTGTTGCTGTGTGGAGAGGGGGGGGTGTCCCTTCCCTCCAATCAGCTCTCACTGAGCTCTGCAGAGTGTAACTTCAGCTCCCTGCCTCCTGCTTTCTCACAGCTCAGACAGGCTGTGCAAATTCTGCACTTTGAATGGAAGAGAGGAGTGTAGATAAAAAGGTACAACTTATGTAGAAGGATTTGTTTCATCTCTGTGTATCACCTGAGGGCAGTCACTGCACTGGGTGTATGGGGGGGGTTACAACCACTTTAAACCCTCCTATCATTTTCAGCCAAGGAAGCCGCCATCTTGGCCTCTGTTTAATCTACAACTGCCATGATGCTGCACATGTGACGCTATGACACCAGCCATTGGATGCTTTGGTCGTTTGATTTAGAGCACAACCAATGGGAGTGTTACATTTCCCGGCACGTGCCTGGTTTTTAAACTGTTAAATGGATGGGTTTTCTACCACTTTAAGGCTTAAAAACCCCCAAGGCAGTGATGGGGAACCTTGGCACCCCAGGTGTTTTGGTACTACATTCCCCATGATGCTCAGCTACACTGCAGAGTGCATGAGCATCATGGGAAACGTAGTTCCAAAACATTGGGGGTGCCGAGGTTCCCCATCACTGACCTTGGGGCAGACCTGTCATTGAAAATGAAGTGCGGTGACACGTCTTTTATTCCTTGTAGCACCAGAAGCTTCTTAACGCATAGAAATCAATGACTGGTGAACGACCTCGGTGTGCAATAAGCCCCTCCCCCACAGATCTGCGGACGCCGCATTGCCCGCCAATGCTGGATTCTGCTGCACCACGCCCTGTATGGCCGCCCTTAGCGGGATAAAACTGAATTCTTCATTCCTAAAAGCTGACAAATCGCTGTAGATTTAATATTCTGTCTTTATTTTATTGTATGTGGCATGAATAAGCAGCCTGTGGCTCTCTAGCTATGGTGGAACTACAAGGCTCAGCATGCTGGTATGAAGTAGCTCCTCAATGCTGGGGAAAGCTACAAACTACCTTGGAGGGAACTATGAAGGTTTATTACTTTTGTGATTAAGTTATTTTTCAATAAAGAATTTGATAAAAGCGCGGCGGTGTGTTGTGTAACGCTGGGAAGGGCGATGGAAAACGCATTCCTCATGGCGGGAAGAACGCCAACTGCTCAGAACGTGAATTATTATTGTATGGAAAACGGAACGCTGTCTATTGTGAAATCTCGGGGGGAACAGCTTGAAACATTTAAAAACGTTTTTTATATTTTCTTAGACCTAAAATTACCGGCGTCTCCATTATTCGCTATTTCTGGAACAATGGAATTTCACAGAGAAGATTTGCAGGAACGTCTGGCCAATGACGAATAATTCAGCACGCGCCTTGTAGATGAAATGATGCAATTCTTGGGCCCCTTGCACACTGCGGCGGCGTTCAGGCGCCGTAGCGCTAAAAATGGCGCCCCATATTTGGGGCGGTGCGCTGACTGCCATTGAAATGAATGGCCGCTTTTAACCCCTTCTCGGGGGTTAAAAGCGCCGCACTACCGCCCGCGCCGCTATAACACCGGTAAAGCGCTACCAAAACTAGCGTCGCTTTATCGCCACCGCCCCAGTGTGAAAGTGGCCTTAGGCCTGTGTCACAAGGCCTTCAGCTTGTATAAGAGCCGTGTGAACAGAAAGCGCTGATGAATCATTTGCAAGGCTTTGTTGAAGCTTTTAAAGTACCATTCAGCTCCAACGCAGATGCTATAGGAAGTGCTGATTGCCACTTTAAACAAGCTGCTAGCAGGCTTCGGAATTTCCGGAAGCTTGTTAAAAAGCCTGCTAGCAGCTTGTTTTTAAAGTGGCAATCAGCACTTCCTATTGCACCTGTGTTATAGTGGAACTTTAGTCAGAAAATGAGGTCTTGCTAAATCATTTCAAGCCGGCCCATTTGCAGGTACAGATATGTTAAACATTACAAATAAGCGCCTATACTGTTTAATATCCGGTAATGCTCTGTGTCACCCCGCTCTGCACATGCTCAGTTGCTCTTCACTTTTAGGCACTAATGAAGTTGTAGACAGCCTTAAAGCAGGAATAAACCCTCCTATCTTTAAGACCGCCCACTGAGGGGCGCTAGTGGGCCACTTTTTTGGGTAAAAAAGGACCCATTTTGCAGCGCTTCCAAACCACTTTTCAGGCACTTTGGAAGAGCTGCCCATTCATTGCAATGGCCAGGGGCATTTTGGGAGCGCTATTTACACCGCTCCCAACCTGCCCCAAAGATGCTGCTTGCGTGACTTTGCGTAACGTCCCACAAGCGCCCCGCCCCAGTGTGAAAGGAGCCATTGCAATGAATGGGGGGGCACTTTTCAGAGACTATTTCTAGCGCTAAAACGCCTGAAAACCACCTCAGTGTGAAAGGGGACTTACAGCCAAGGAAGCTGCTTCTGTTTGAATTGCAACTGCCATGGTGCTGCACATGCGATCAGTTATGACACCAAGCGTTTGATGGTTTGACAGTTTTGGTTGAGGACACAATCAAATGTGACAGTTTGCTTCTCCAGCATTCCAGGAATGTAACTGGTAAATCATTGGCTTTAGTTCTGCTTTATGACTTACTGCTGGGGCTCTGGGCTTCAGCAAAATGGCGGCCCCCAGCATGAAGAAGCAGGAGCACTGCTGAAGGCAATATTCAGCACACACAGATTTTGGTGGCACAATTATTAATGTGGAATGGATGCTCCTTGCTAAAGAACTTTATTTTTATCAAGTTGTTATGGGTAAAGTTCTGCTTTAAGTGGAGTTCCGCCCACATCATTTTTTTTATTTTGCTGGCCTCCATCTAGTAAATATTTATTACATAAAGTAATTGATAGCTTTAAATCCGGGAAGTCTTCCTATTTATTTTGTAGTTACATTGCTGATTTTTTTCTTTACTGGGAGTTCTCATCTTAGCTGTGGGCATGTGAAGCCCACCCGCACCCTCCTCCAGTCTCTTCCTTGATAAGGTGCATGCTGGGTAACAAGCATGCACCTCTCAATAACAACGGGCGGCAACGGAGGAAGGTCCCGCCTCGTTGTTATGGCAACATAGATAACATGTCTCTTCCCCCACAAAATCGCATAATTTCCTGTCTGGAAACGCGATTTTACAGCTCAGGGATGCCCACCGACTCATGGGAAATGATGACTCCTCCCATGAGCCCAGGCAGGCAGGAAGTGATGTGGAGTGCCGCGGATCAGGAAGTGGAAGATTACAGGGACCACATAGCAATATGCACCATCATGCATAGAGGATTTGAAATATATAAAGATGTATTTGTGGGTGGAACTCTGCTATAAGCATTTACAAACTGAAGCTCACTGGTGTTTTAACCGCTCACCGACTGCAGTCTGATGGCGACAGAGTGGCTCAATATCGCAAACCACCGTCATATGACGGCGGCTGCGATATCTCTCACTGTGAGCGCGCGCTGCCAGAGGTGCGCTCGCGTGCTCACCTGTGTTCGGGGGGGGGGGCCCAGGGAGCGGGTGGGACGGACTCTATCGCCGCCGCTATCCGCGATGCCCCCCCCCGCATTGAAAGAATGGAGGTCGGTGTAAGTAAACATGGATCTCCATTCTGTTAGAGGGGGAAGGGCTGTGATCACAGGCTTCCTGTATATGGAAGCCGTGATCCCTTCCCTCCCACAGCCAGGCCAGCCCACACACAGTTAGAACACGCCCAGGGAACACAGTTAACCCTTAGAGCACCCCTCCAGGTTAACCCCTTCACTGCCAATGGCATTTACACAGTAATCAGTGCATTTTCATAGCACTGATCGCTGTATAAATGCCAATGGTCCCAAAAAAGTGTCAAAATGGTCCGACATGTCCGCCGCAATATCGCAGCATCGCTAAAAATCGCAGATCGCCGCCATTACTAGCTGTAGAAAAAAAAAGTATAAAAAAAATGTTGTTTTTTTTTTACGGTAAAAACCTAAAATGTCAGTCTCAAAGGTCATCAGGTGGTCTAAACTCGTCCTCTCCTATACACATTCTACACGACACACAACATTGTTTTTTTTATTTTGTATTCTTTATTTTACACAGAAATGGGTCCACCAAGATAAAACGGGAGGCAAGGAGGAGGTCCAGTCTGGGAGCTGTCAGAGGTTCTAATGGAGTAGTGGAATCGGCTTCAACCATCTCTTCCATTTTAAAAACGCTGAACATAAGAACCGTGTGAGAAAAGTGGGCGTTGGTAAAAAGAGTTATCCAATTTAGTGTAATAAAAGCCATTGGCTTTGGTTCCTCAATAGAACAGCAGGATCTCCCCTCCTAATTATCACAGTGGCGGGGCCACTATTCCAGGTGTCACCGCCAGGGTAACCTAAGGACCTACAGACCTTGGGCACCACCAGGCATGCCAACTACATCTTTATGCAGGCCGTACATGGCTCCAATTCCAAATGATTTGTCGATGATTGAAAATTTGTGCCACCATTGATTTAGAAATTCGACCAACCAAGCCCTCCATTTCTCCTCATGTCGTTACAGAAAAGAAAACTCATGTCCAGGAATCTTCTTTTCTTTCCAGGTTATATTTTTTGATTATATTTTTTTTACAATTCTCCCATCGTTGATTAGAAATTTGTTTGTTTTTCAAGAAATAATTTTTTTGGCCCCTTTTTTCTCCTAATCCAACAAACCGAGCGGGTACTGGGAAAGGTAGGGGTTTTAGGGTGGGAGACACGCTAAGTGGAGATCCACTTAGGGTTAGGGTCAAAGGTCACTTAGGGTTAGGGGTTAGGGTTTTCCCTTTAAGAAAAAGGCTAGGACTTGGGGATTGGAACAGAGACCTCCCACAAAGGTCAGGAGGCGGATCCCCAAAGGTCAAGAGGCATGGCCAACACCCCCCAACAAAGTGTCCCGCCTACCCTGAACAAGTCGAGGAAAGCGCGAAAAATGTGCCCGATCACTGAAATTTGATGGCCAAACGATAATCAGCCGTTGATGCGGCCCCACTGATGGTCGAAAATCAAACGATTATTCAAAAGTGCAATTTTCAAACAAAAAAATTCTTCAGAATTTGACAGGTGTATGGCCGGCCTTACTCTCCCCTCTCTGATGTCAGACATAGGGCTCGGTTCACACTGCTGCGACATGGGATCCGACTTGTGAGACCCTAAGTCACATGACTTGTCAAATTCAATGTTTCCCTATGAGAGCCGTCTTAACTGATTCTACACGTCACTCCAACTTTAGAAAAGGTTCCTGCACTATTTGGTCCGACTTGGGTGTGATTTCAGCCTTTGCATAGGCTCCTAAATCGCATCCTAGTTGGATTATGTCGAAAGGAAGCTGGAGGGCAAAGTCGCCATCGCAGCAGTGTGAACCGATCCTTAAGGGGTTGATTTACTAAACTTGGAGAGTGCAAAATCTGGTGCAGCTGTGCATGGCAGCCAATCAGCTTCCATTTTTTTTTTAAGTTAAAGATTGATTGAAGAAGCTGATTGGCTGCCATGTACGTCTGCACCAGATTTTGCACTCTCCAAGTTTTAGTAAATCCACCCCAAGGGCTCTAATACACTTCCTGTCTGACACTAAAGTCTAAAACCAGACAGACTCTTGGGATGTGGCTGCACCCCCTTAAAAAAAGGTAAGGTGTACGATGGCAAATGCATATGCCCAAGACCTTGGACACAAGTCAGGGGACTCACTTCCAGCAACTTGGGTGCCAAGGCATAGCTGTGCCATTGCCAGGGTCAGCAACAGTTGAGGGTTGATGCCTGCTTCTTCCTTTCAGGAGCAAACACAACTGTCAATCCTTAGTAAAATGTGGGCAACCCTTTTAAGACAAAGTATGCATGGAAATTGCTGGTGGGTGAACAACAATACTTTAGGAGTTCTCCTCCCATGTTCTCAAAGTTCAGTCAGTCCTCCCGTCTCCTTCAACAGAATGGAATGTTCCAAGTCTTATCTTTCTTAATCCACTTGTGTAGGTTTTCTCCATCTACAAGGTGGCGATGGGCAACGTGAAGCTCCTGGATCTTGCAACATACTTACTTTTCTTGGGGAATTTCACTAAAATGATCAGTGGCACTGAACATTGGTGGTCTGAAGCAGGTGGAGGGTGGTGGTGGTTTGTTTGGGGCTCTGAATTGCCCGCTGTGATCTGGGCAGGATGCGAAGTGATGAAATTATAGACAAGGTGGCAATGGATGGGTGGTCACAGTACGCCAGGAATTCGAATCAGGCGGTAGGAGGAAAAGTGTCCCGGTGCTCACAGCTTGCCCTCTAAGATAAGAGTCTTGAGGTCAGTGGTGGAGTTGGCGCACAACACAGTATGTGACACTCGTCTCTTCTCCACCAGTGAGGCAACTGCCTCTCCCACCTCCAGGTGACTCACGTAGCCGGGTCCAAGGCGTTCTGGAAGGGCCACTCCCATGTTGATCTTGACCTGCAAAAAATAAAAATTCACAGCCTCTGAGAGAAGCCTAATTTCTACATTAAAGCAGACCACACAGCACAATGCCATATTGTCCGGGACCTCTCCTGCATTACACATCAGCTGCTGTTTCTAGGTGCAAATGTACATGTAAGCACAAAAAATAGTAAATCCCTTTCTCTGATTTAATTGGCAGACACAGCTCTTTCTTATTCTTGACAATAGGGTTATATCACCACCTACAGGAGTAGGACACTAGGCAGAAAAAAAGAACACAGCACCGCCTATGGGCAGTCCTAGCTGGTAGCCAATCCCCTCTCTGCCATAGGTGTTGTGTATTATTTCATATACATACACACAGTTCCTATAACATGTACATAGGCCATGATTTATGGCTAACACAGCTGGCAGGCAAGCTGCATTACATATCAAAAGGCCCACAGTTAAGCCTCGTACACATGATGAGACGGTCGTACGACCGGACGTCCAAAATCGTATGTCGGCTGTTGTGTCTCGCATACTGACGTGCACTAAGCGATCGTACGACCAAGCCTAACGTAGTGACGTGTTACGAGCGTATAAAGAGGAAGTTCAGGTGAATGGGATTTGTGAATTAGGAACGTAGGTTTCCCAGAACAGACACTTCTGGGCGTTCCTGACTTCTGAGCATGCGTGGTACAACTTTGTTTGACCAACTTCTCTGTACACACGGTACAACGGTTGTACGACCGCTTGTTGTACAACAAAAGTTTTCTAGTTTGCCCATCCAATATCTGTTGTATGACCGTCGCATGTCGGCTGTTCTAATCGTGCGTACTGACGGTCGGATGATCGTACAACCACATGTACGAGGTTTTACTTGCAGGGGTCATGGAATGTAGATTGAGCTATCAGACTTGAAAGGAATGGTACAGAAGGTATTTATTGACGGATCAGACTTGAGGGGGTATTGTCAGTAATTGTCAGTTAACCTAGGAACCCCCCCTGAGTGTTAGACGTACTTGAGTGGACATTCAAGCTGGTCATTCTTTCTCCATAGTTGGAATGAGACTCTGCAGGCTACTATTCCTTGTAATATTTACTCTCTCGGATGTTGGTAATCTGTTGCAAGTATTATGAACTTTGATTTCTGTATTGGAAGTCAATAAATGCTACTCTCTGGAAGAACCGATTTATTGCTGCGGGAGTAACTAAATAATAATAACATTCATTCATCCACTACTCCATCACGACAATAGGCAGCTCACTTTGGTTACAAAGCAGTTAAAGTAGAAAGAACCAATAGAGGGGTGGGTGCTGTGTCCGTCAATAAACTCAGAAAAACTGATTTTTTGAGTGACGGCCAGAGCTCTTCATTATTCTTTACCGTGGGGATGTCCCAAAGCAGCGCCACATTGAGCGGTGGGTAACCAGAGAAAGAACACCCAACAACACCCGAGAACCCCCCCAGAAAGGGTCAGGAGAACTTAAACGGCTGCCCGCAAAATCTCACAGCCGAAACATCCGCCCAAAGGTGTCAAAACATCAACTGTGTAAAATGTAGGAAAGGAGCTGGCAAACAGCCAAGTAGCTGCCTTGCGAATCTGAGACACAGACGCCTGATGTCGGAAACGCCCAGGAGGCACTAATCGCCCCGGCTGTATGTGCCGCAACGGGGAAGGGAGGAGCCCAACCCCTAATGGCACGAGGCTATTCTTCATGGGCCATCCACAAGCACAAAAAAAAAATCTGAGCTGCCTATGGCAATGAGGAGATTGGCTACCAGCTAGGGCAGCCCATAGGTAGTGCTGGGTTTATTTTTCTGCCTAGTGCCTTACTCCTGTAGATGGCGATACAACCCTATGGTCAAGAATAAGGAAAAGCTGTGTCCGTCAATGAGCATAAGACAACGTTTTTTACTTACCTTACCCACACCTCCCAACTTTTTTAGATTGGAGTGAGGGACACCTATTAGCAAAAGTATGTAGGGATTGGACACACCCCCTGCCACGTCCCCTTAAAGGAGAATTCTGCACAAAAAAAGATTTGTTAAGCCCACAAGTGCCTTTTCTACCACTATTTTCCCTTTAAACTGGCTTTTGAAATTTACAAATGCAGCAATTTAGAAATTAGATGAAAGGTTTAGCACTGGGAAACCCTTTTTGAAAGATAAAAAGTGCATTTTATATACAACTCTATATATCAGACCAAAATTAGGGATCAATGGAGAGGAAAGGGGGACAGAGGAACTTTGTTCCAAAATACGGGACAGTCCCTCCTAATCCGGGACAGTCCCTCCAAATCAGGGAGAGTCCCTCCAAATCCGGGACAGTCCCTCCAAATCAGGGACAGTCCCTCCAAATCCGGGGCAATCCCTCCAAATTCGGGACATTTGGAAGCTATGCCTTACCCCCTCTTCTGCATTGCTGGGTAGCGGTCTCACTGCTCATGGGGAATGCAGAGCAAGTGAAATCTCATGAAAAGAATCATGCGGTTCATTGCAAGAGGGTCTTCTCGGAAGATTTAAGGCTCCTCTGTATTCCCCAGGATCTTGCTGGAAGGATTGTGACACCAACCTCACCTAGAGGCTGTGGGCAGAAGACGCGGTAAGGTAAGTATAATTCTAACATTCTCCTTCATTGCTATGTTTTACACCTAATAATATCAGGTGAGAGGGCGGGGACACTGCATGCAGACTTTGCATTTCACGGTTTTACCCAAAGTTGAAGAATAATACCAGGTCTGGATATATTATACGCAGTTACATTGCTCCAGCTTGGACCGATCTATGTGTATACCAGACCTGGCCGATGCCCCTGGAAGCTGGAAATCACTGGACACCCACACCGAGCAGCTGCACTCCTGTGAACACCGGTGGCCGGCTGCTTGGCACGGGTGCAATTCAGAGAATGCATTGCATTTTCTGAATGCATGCAAAGCATTCTCTTATTGGACAAGGTAGGGAGGAACGGCAGTGACATCACACTGATTGCCTCGTCCAATCAGAAAACACTTTGTATTCATCTAGAAAATGCAAAGCATTCTCTGAATGGCGCTTGTGCTGATTGGTCGATCTCCTGTGTTCACAATGCAGGAGTTCAGGCCCTGAAGGAAGGGGGGATCACTGGAGTAGCGGTGTACAGAGATGTATCTAGAACCTTCAGGTCTTTGGTGCAAGAAACCACGACAGGCCCCCTCACCCCCTCCCCATAAAGACAATTTGGCAATTTGCAATGGCAGCATGTGAGGGGACCTGAATAGGGAAGCAGTTTTAAGCTACTTCCCTACTACGGGACCCTTTCCATCTGTTCCGGGGCCCTTCCCACTGATCCCAGGGCCCTTTATTACAGTCCCACAGCTGGACCCTTTCACGTGTTCTGCAGCGGGACCACCTTACTGACACCTTAGGGCTCCCATGGTGGCGGAATGCCAGGGCCCAGTTACAAGTGCGGCCTTTACGACCCTGGTAGTTCCACCACTGCCCCCCCGGGTAATGACGCAACCCCCTTACCCACCATCCTAGTAATGACACAATCTCCCCCCATACTGGTAATGACAGATTCCCCAGCCCAACTCCCCTCCCCCACCCTTACCAGTCTTGCCCAAACTGACACAGTAAAATATGGGACCCTGGAGCCCGCAGCCCACCTGGGGCCCCTTAGGAGGTGTTAGGGGGTTCTGTAGTATTTTTTTTGTGATTTCTCTGCCTGTGTCAGCAAGTTTTGTGGAATGGGGTAGGGCCGATGTGAGTCTGTTCCTGGTTGTTGTGGGGTGAACGGGGTTGGGGGAGGGGACATACCTAGGTGAGGGGTACAGAGGGTCCCCAGATAGGTAACACAGACCTGAGCAGTGTCTTATCTCACAGGGGTCACCTACTGGGCAGCGTTCTCCTCCTCCTGCCTTGTGACAGCTCGGGGTAAGTCCTTGCCCGGTTGCCAGCACTGGAACGTCTATATGTCAGGGTGCCCTCCCTCCGCTAGCTCCCCCTGGCTGTCCACTCCGCTCAGGGCTCGCAAAAGGGCACTAAAAGCTCCTCAATCAAATGTGTCAGTGTCCAGGGAGGGGGAGATCTCCTGAAGGCTGACATTGCACTTATCCCCAGATTCCGCTTGCACTGTCACAGACAGCAGGAAGGGGGCCCACTGCAGAACATGATGTACTGAAGCGGGCCCCTTTACTGCCGTCCTGAGTCTCCCCCCAGTAGCGGAACGCCAGGGCCCGGTTGCAAATGCGACCTTTGCGACCCTGGTAGTTTCGCCACTGGCGGTGTAGTAGAGGTGTAGTATCTGTGTCTACTTCAGTGATTTCCAACCTCCAGGGACGTCGGCCAGGTCTGGTTTACACAAAGTTTGACCAATCTGAAACAATGTAACTATATAGAAAATATTAATATCTGAAATTATTCATTAAAGCTTCCATTTTAGAACTCATTGTATAAAATGCATTCAGCCCAATTCACTAAAAAGAAAGGTACAACAGTTTGCAGATGTTAAAAAATGCATTCTTCTCGATTTAGTAACGTTTTTGTAAGGGGGGCATGCTTTCCTCTGGCCTCCAATGTAAGGAGAGCATGCTTTCGATTGGCCACCAATGTAAGGAGAGCATGCTTTCCTCTGGCCACCAATGTAAGGGGGGCATGCTTTCCTCTGGCCACCAATGTAAGGGAAGCATGCTTTCCTCTGGCCACCAATGTAAGGGGGGCATGCTTTCCTCTGGCCTCCAATGTAAGGGGGGCATGCTTTCCTCTGGCCACCAATGTAAGGGAAGCATGCTTTCCTCTGGCCTCCAATGTAAGGGGGGCATGCATTCCTCTGGCCACCAATGTAAGGGAAGCATGCTTTCCTCTGGCCACCAATGTAAGGGGGGCATGCTTTCCTCTGGCCTCCAATGTAAGGGGGGCATGCTTTCCTCTGGCCACCAATGTAAGGGGGGCATGCTTTCCTCTGGCCACCAATGTGAGGGGGGCATACTTTTCTCTGGCCACCAATGTAAGGAGAGCATGCTTTCTTCTGGCCACCAATGTAAGGGGGGCATGCTTTCCTCTGGCTACCAATGTAAGGGGGCATGCTTTCCTCTGGCCTCCAATGTAAGGGGGGCATGCTTTCCTCTGGCCTCCAATGTAAGGGGAGCATGCTTTCCTCTGGCCTCCAATGTAAGGGGGACATGCTTTCCTCTGGCCACCAATGTAAGGGGGGCATGCTTTCCTCTGGCCACCAATGTAAGGGGAGCATGCTTTCCTCTGGCCACCATTGTAAGGGGGGCATGCTTTCATCTGGCCACCAATGTAAGGGGGGCATACTTTTCTCTGGCCACCAATGTAAGGGGGGCATACTTTCCTCTGGCCACCAATGTAAGGGAAGCATGCCATCCATTGGTCATCATTGTAAGGGGTGTTTTTTCTACTGCCCCCAAAGAACTATATTTAGCTGGGTTTGTTGAGACATGCAAGTTACCGCTCTGAGTCTGCTGGGGCTGCTGACATCACATCCAAGATGGCGGCACCCAGCAGCAGTCTGAGGCCTTTTGTGTGTCTACACAAGGGAGGGGAGGGGTTTACTGGGAAATAACATCAATAAAATGATAATCTCTTGGGTAGATTGCTCTTGTGATAAACAGCCCCCCCCCTTTGCCTCCTGGGGTTGTTACATCACAGTTGTCCCAGGGTGTTACTAAGACACAAGTTTGTGGGCTATGTGAGCATGCGCAGTGGATTTCTGCTGCAGGACACTATAGTGCTCCCCCCCCCCCCCC
>BLSH010019863.1:61754-74933 GCA_018402905.1 Glandirana rugosa
TATGTTTTAGCCGGATTTGACTCCTTCTTTAAGCTAAAAAAATGTAAATAAATAACCTTTACAAAATATCGCCATTCCTTATAACAAATAAATAAGTTTTAGCAGCGAGAAAAAAACAAATATCGCGTTTTTTATTTTTGGCGTCTCCCCTAGTTTATGGTCGTTTTCTTTCGAGGTAAACACCCCTTTTTTCCCGTAGTTAAAACAAACCCATGCTGCAGCGTGCTGGTGCGTTAACAGTCTATAAACAAAAAAAGAGCGACGATTTTGAATAAATAAACAATATTCCTTACCGCTATAAAACATTTCCAATAAATAAATGTAAAAAAATCGAATTTCTTCCTCAGTTTAGGCCGATTTTGTATTCTGCTACTTATTTTTGGTAAAAAAAAAAAAAAAATCCCAATAAGCGCTCGTTGATTGGTTTGCGCAAAAGTTACAGCGTCCACAAAATAGGGGATAGATTTATGGAATTTTTATTTATTTATTTTATACTGGTAATGGCGGCGATCGGCGATTTTTAGCGGGACTGCGACGTACAAATCAGACCCTGAGTGGCATTTTTTGGGGAACAGTGACCAGGGTTGCCACCTGTCCAGGATTCACCCGGACAGTCCAGGTTTAGAATCGTGTGCCCGGGTTAAAGTCCACCTGAAACCTGGACACAATATTCATGCAGGAATGTGGCTCGGAACAGGGCTTGGCAGGAAGGTGAGAGGGCACTATGTGCGCCACATTACTATTCTCTTTGGAGTGCCCAAAGGTGTTCCAGGTCTGTTATAATCCTATAGTGCAGGGATATGCAATTAGTGGACTTCCAGCTGTTGCAGAACTACAAGTCCCATGAGGCATAGCAAGACTCTGCTGGTGGGTCCTGCTGTCTGGTACTACTGGTGGGTACTGCTGGGGTGGGTACTGCTGGTGGGTCCTGCTGTCTGGTACTACTGGTGGGTACTGCTGTCTGGTACTACTGGTGGGTACTGCTGTCTGGTACTACTGGTGGGTACTGCTGTCTGGTACTACTGGTGGGTACTGCTGTCTGGTACTGCTGGTGGGTACTGCTGGGGTGGGTACTACTGGTGGGTACTACTGGTGGGTACTGCTGGTGGGTACTGCTGGCTTGTACTCTCCCAGATCGTGGGCTCCTGACCAGCCATCTCTGAGCATAAGTGTGACAGAAGCATGCGGTTGCGGTAGAGAGCAGAGCCGATATTTCCTGTACAATGCCAACAACTGTCACAGGCGGAGTACATTTGCTATCAATCCGCCTGTGAAGGACCCGGTGTAGCGTTGTTTATTGAAGCCCCACAAAAGTGGAAACCGTAAGTGACATTCCGCCGCCGCCATATTGCTACACCCACATACGTCCACAGAAAGGATACAGAGAGAAGGCGGCAAACGGACATCTTATTACACCCACCGGAGTTTTTAATTTCACATTTATTTTTAGCAGTAAACGGAGCTTACATAGTGAAACACATTACATAGAAATACGTGACACTGTTTTCATGTTAGATTTTAAAAGCAGCGGTGTTCTGTGACATTTCCAAAGCTGTGAGATCGCCAGGCTTGCCGCTGCTTTTAAAATATAACATGAAAACAGTGTCACGTATTTCTATGTAATGTATTTCACTATGTAAGCTCCGTTTACTGTTCAAAATAAAGGTGAAATAAAAAACACCGGTGGGTGTAATAAGATGTCCGCTTGCCGCCTTCTCTCTGTATCCTTACTGTGGACGAGTGCGGGTGTAGCAATATGGCGGTGACGGAACCTCACTTTCAGTTTCCACTTTTGTGGAGTTTCAATAAACGACGCTACACCGGGTCCTTCACATTGATACCAAATGCACTCCGCCTGTGACAGTTGTTGGCAGTTTACAGGAAGCATCGTCTCTGCTCTCTACCGCAACCGCATCGTGCGGCACTTGTGGGTGTCAGGGAGCCGCAGCCAAAATGCAGGAGATTTGGGATGTCTTCACTCACCCCTATCCAGGCCCCCCCCCATTGTCACTGTGTCCTCCATGGGATTAGCAGTCCCCCCCACACATCCCCCCAGCCCATATTATTGGAAGTGTCCAGGTCAGGCAGGCAGTGGCGTGGACACCTGAAGAAGGACCCCAACCAGGTAGTAAACAGAAGAGGAGAAGACTGGCGGCTGGATTGTCACGTAACCATGGCGACAGGTTAGTAAAAAGGCCTTTTCAATAGTTCCCCTCCTTCCCTGGCCCCCTCCTACCGCCACCTCACAGTTCTGTGTACCATCCGGCTCGCTCAGCAATATAAAACTTCAAGTAGAACCAAAGGCAGAAGTTTGTATTTTCATTTTGGATGGAGTTATGGAGGTCTGTGTCCCAATGGGGAGATTTCCCTTCACTTCCTGTCCCACAGCCACAACAGGAAGTGAGAGGAAATCCCTCCAAAGTGACGGGATCCTGGGGTTAGGGTTGCCACCTCATCCCTTTAATCCAGGACACATAGGAATTACACAGGTTGTTGTTCTGAGGCTGATTTAATGCAGACGAGGCACCAAGTAAGTTTAATTACCACCTTAATCAGCCACAGAACAACCGGGGTAATTAATTAATATGTGTCCTGGATTAAAGGGATGAGGTGGCAACCCTATCTGGGGTGTCACCAGAGCTAGTGTCCCCATTGGAAGATTTCCCCTCTATTCCTGTTCTGGTGACAACGTTTGGGATTTCCTTTTTACTTTCGCTTTCAGGAAACAGAGAGGGGAGATTTCCCTAGCTGGGGGACAGAAAGCAATAAAAACCTGACAGGGGGTCTAATCCCTCTCTATTCTATCCAACACTAAAAAAAATGTTTGCTTTATTATTGGATCATGGGGAGGCTCAGTATTGGCTCCTGAGGGTCCCTCTTTTAAAGTGAAGATCATCCCAGGGTGGGGGCTTTAAGGTGAAGCTAGACGACTTTCTCAGCTAAGCACACCCTCCTGTCTGCGTGCCTGAACTAAGGGCAGATGGATTAATGCTGCATGAGTCATCTGCCCTTACTCAAGATGGCCGCAGCTAGGGGGGCGTTTTTTCAAGGTGGTTTCTCAGCAAAATAAAGCACGGGGAAACGGATGGATGCGGGAATTTGCTTTAATTATTAAAAATGTATCAGTTTGCCTTTAACGTGGTTGTAAAGGATGAAGGTCTGTGTGCTGCCCAACCACCCCCCCACCCACGCCCCCCCAAAATACTGAGCCCAATCCTGATCCAGCAATGTGCACGAGAGCCTCGGCTGTCCTTGGTCTCTCTCTCCTCATTGGCCGAGACACAGCAGTGAGCCAATGAGGAGAGAGCTGTGAGCAGGGCTGAGCCCCGGCTTTATATATCTTACAGATGCATAGAGCGGGGCTCGGGAGCGAGCACGCACCAGTGCCCTCATAGGAAGTGTCTTGCTATTGGGGGCACTGGTCAAGGGGGAGGATCCAGGAGCGCCAGTGGGGGACCCAAGCAGAAGAGGATCGGGGGCCGATCTGTGTAGAACCATGACACAGAGGAGGTAAGTATAACACGTCTTTTATTTAACCACTTCAGCCCAGGAAGGTTTTACCCCCTTCCTGACCAGGCCACTTTTTGCGACTGCATCACTTTAACTGACAATTGCGCGGTCGTGCGACGTTGTACCCACACAAAATTGACGCCCTTTTTCCCCCACAAATAGAGCTTTCTTTTGCTGGTATTTGATCCCCTCTGCGGTTTTTATTTTTTGCACTATAAACAAAAAAAGAGCGACGATTTTGAATAAATAAACAATATTCCTTACCGCTATAAAACATTTCCAATAAATAAATGTAAAAAAATCGAATTTCTTCCTCAGTTTAGGCCGATTTTGTATTCTGCTACTTATTTTTGGTAAAAAAAAAAAAAAAATCCCAATAAGCGTTTGTTGATTGGTTTGCGCAAAAGTTACAGCGTCCACAAAATAGGGGATAGATTTATTTAATTTTTATTTATTTATTTTTTACTGGTAATGGCGGCGATCGGCGATTTTTAGCGGGACTGCGACGTACAAATCAGACCCTGAGTGGCATTTTTTGGGGGAACAGTGACTAGGGTTGCCACCTGTCCAGGATTCACCCGGACAGTCCAGGTTTAGAATCGTGTGCCCGGGTTAAAGTCCACCTGAAACCTGGACACAATATTCATGCAGGGCTTGGCAGGAAGGTGAGAGGGCACTATGTGCGCCACATTACAATTCTCTTTGGAGTGCCCAAAGGTGTCCCAGGTCTGTTATAATCCTATAGTGCAGGGATGTGCAATTAGCGGACCTCCAGCTGTTGCAGAACTACAAGTCTCATGAGGCATAGCAAGACTCTGACAGCCACAAGCATGACACCCAGAGGCAGAGGCATGATGGGACTTGTAGTTTTGCAACATCTTTCTGGAACGGACGGTACATTTTTTTTGTTGTAGTATACACTATAGCAGTGATATGCAATTAGCGCACCTCCAGATGTTGCAAAACTACAAGTCCCATCATGCCTCTGCCTCTGGGTGTCATGCTTGTGGCTGTCAGAGTCTTGCTATGCCTCATGGGACTTGTAGTTCTGCAACAGCTGGAGGTCCGCTAATTGCATATCACTGCTATAGTGTATACTACAACAAAAAAAATGTACTGTGCACCTCTAAAGTGTTCGGGTTTGGCTTAAAGAAAAAGTGGCAACCCTAACAGTGGCACCAATACAGTAATCAGTGTTAAAAAAAAATGCACTGTCACTTTAAAAATGACACATGCCCGGAAGACATCCTTTGGTGACGAAACCGGTCGGGCGAGGAGACACTAGCAGTGCGTTTTTTATATGCATGAAAAACGCAAGGAAAGTTGAACACATTAATGCCAATGGCATAGTTCACACTGCTGCCGTGCGTTCCAGAAAGAAAAGAAAAAAATTGGTCATGCTGCATTTTTTATGTACAGAACTGCACTGGACCACCCTATGAGCGCACGTCTATGGACTGACCGCTTAGCACATAGGTGTGTGCAGGGGGTGCACCTGGGCACACCCTAATCACTATGTGTGGTGCCAATTCCACCTACTGAGCAGCCCCCCTCCCCCCCCTCCCTGCAGTGCCGCTGGCTTCCCTCCTCTTCTCTCCACTGGCTGTTGCAGAGGATGTTTCAGGATGGAGAGTTGTGGAAGGGGCTGGTAAATATGCAATTTACGAGCCCCTTCCTTTTCTGAATGAACACAGTGAACTCAGTCGCTCACTGTGTCCATGCATGACTGAAGCATAGTAAACTGTATTTGTTTGCTATGTTTCAGTTTGTGAATGAACAGGAAGCCACTCAGCACAGACCGATTCATTCACTGCCCCATGCAGCTGAGGATGTAGAGAAAGGCATGCGTGTTTGAGCTTTGGGGTGTCTTAGCATTGCTCCCAACTGTCCTCCATTTGGAGGGACTGTCCATTCTAGAACCCCCCCCCCCACAGGGGAACCTACCTGTGATGAATGTGTAGGTTCCATTGGGATTGTCCTTCACCAATGGGAAGAAGGCCTTCCAGGAGGTGAATGTGCTGAGGAGGAGAGTGTCCAGCACCTATAGAGAAGGAGAAAGAAGAGACATGAGCACTAGACAGCTTCCTGCCCCGAGGTCGCCACTGCGACCACTGAAATGTGAGTAATAAACCTCATCCATGCGAAGTGACAGGTTCTCTTGTTAGGAGACCCTCTCCACCCATTGGTACCTTCACCACGTTCTCCATACCCAGCGCCATCTTTCTACAGGAGACAGCCATGGATCTAAACCCTATGAGTTGGAGCTTCCTCAGGGGTTAATGACCTGTGCCCCCCTTCTATAAGCGGTAGCACTTGGGCCTGGCGAATGGAAGCACAGCATCCAGGGGAAGTGGAGGTCACATGTTTCCCTATACCCACAAGTCAAAGGGGTATTTCTTAGCACTTCCATAGACAACCGGAACAATAGGGGGGTAGCATCAGTGGGTGGGGGAAGCTTTAAGAAGAGAATCTGTCACTTTGCCTTGAATGGGTGAGGTGACAGGTACTCTTTAATAGAGTAGAATATCCACATCCCTGGCATGGCTTGAAGGAAGGGGTGCCACCGGAGAACCGGCATCGGCACAAATCAAAGCATTTACAGCTGTGCTCATAAGTACTTGGACATTCTTGGACATTCCAACATGACAATGATCCAAAGCACAAGGCCAAGTCGACCTGTCATTGGCTACAGCAGAATAAAGTGAAGGTTCTGGAGTGGCCATCTCAGTCTCCTGATCTCAATATCATTGAGTCCCTCTGGAGAGATCTCAAACATGCAGATCATGCAAGACAGCCCAAGAATTTCCAGGAACTGAGGAATGGGCAGCTTTACCATCTGAGAAGATAAAAAGCCTCATCAGCCACAAATCCCACAAAAGACTTCAAGCTGTCATTGATGTTAAAGGGGGCAATAAATGGTATTAAGAACTGGGGTATGCAAACTTTTGATCAGGGTAATTTGGGGAGTTTCTGTTGTCATTATGATATAAAAAGAGGAAACACAGCTGATTGATAATAAATGACTTCAGCCAAACACCAACCATGAGTGAAAGAAAAGTTTTTGTGTTCTCATTCATATTCTCTGAAAAATGGGAAAAGAAATCATAAATTCTGCCAGGGTATGTAAACTTATGAGCACAACGGCATGGCTGACACACCATGGGCTTCAGAATAACGTAAAAAAAGGAATTAAATTAATCACATCGCAGCAGTTAATTGAGACATTTGGGAGCCACGCAGGACCCCTTCATCAAGTATAGATCCCTCAGTATAGGGTTCTCTATAATGGAAACTTGATGAATACTGCCACTCCTAACCTCTCCTTCCATCTGCCTGACTGTCATGCTGATCCTTCCCTTATAATCATTCCAGGTCACTGACCCAGGGCCACCAATAGGGGGGGGGGTACCACTGGGCCTCCTGTAGACAGGTGGATTAAGAGTGGGGGAAGGGGCCAGTAAATATGTAATTTACTGGCCCCTTCCTTTTCTGAACTGGACACAATGAGTGATCGGTACAGATCGCTCCTGGGTCAATTCATATCTAAGCATAAAAAACTGTTTATGATGCTTCAGTTTATGAATGGGGAGGCGCCTCTGTCTCCTGTTCATTCATCTGCAGTGCAGCTGAGGCTGCAGAGAAAGGAATGAAGAATCTGTGTCCTCAATGGCTTTTTCTGTCTTAAAGGTGAGATGCCAGTGGTCTGTTTAGACCCCTAATACTTCATCCAAATCCTCCCCTGCAATGACGGATCCGGATCTGACAGGTAAGAAGACCCTCTATTCTATATCTGTTGGAAAATGTTCCTGATCTCTGTCTTTACCAAAAACTGTGTAGTGTGATGGTTTACTTCTGGGATCACTAATGGCGGACCGCGGTCCAGACCCGGACCAAGTGGCAGTGGTTTCCAGACCGCAACCGTGCCACTTATCAGACTGGATGTTCTGTCTCTCTGGTCGCCCTCCCGGCCGCCGCTATCATCCTCTCACAGTAGGTGGGAGGTGGCTCATATCAGGACAGAGGGCAGGATTCGGCAATCACCTGCTTGTCCATGTAATAAGTTGGGCAGCTCCCACCCTCTGTCCCAATATAAAGCACCTCCCGCCCTCGCCCGCTGTGAGGATGATAGTGGCGGCCAGGCAGGAGACCAGAGAAATAAAACACCCGACTGCTATGTGCCTCTGCCCTGGTAGGACTGTGCAGGGGAGGCTGATGAAAGGGGGGCACTGTGATATGTAAGGGGGGCACTGTGATGTGTAGAGGGGGCACTGTAATGTGTGGAGGGGGCACTGTGTAAAGGGGCATTGTGATGTGTAGAGGGGGCACTGTGATGTAGGGGAACTAATAACACTGTTGGACTGCTTTAAAGGGGGGACTGTAATGTGAATGGGGTCTGTGATGTAAAAGGGGAGCTGTGATGTTAAGGGGGGGTTGTGATGGGAAGGGGGGAGGTGAGGACAGTGATGTACAGGGGGGACTGTGATGTAAAAGGGGCCTGCCATGTGTTATAGCACAAACATGAGATTCGGACCTCTGGCATAAGAACATTTTATAAGCTGGACCCCCCGTGAATTTTAATTCAAGACCCCTAATTTACAGAAATAGCCTGTTCTATCCATATGTATATACCAGGGGTTGGCAATCTCGGCACTCCAGCTGTGGTGACTACAAATCCCATGAGACATTGCAAGCCTCTGACAGCCACAGGGGATTACTTCCAGAGGCAGAGGAATGATGGGATTTGTAGTTTCATCACAGGTAGAGTGCCATGGTTGCCTACCCCTGACAAGTACAGTCAGGCACGCCCTCACACTACGTAGCTGTTGATAAATCTAAAGGAGATTATACAATCAGATTGTAATGTGTGTGGTCAGCTTAAAGCTCAATTCAATTTTCACACCCTTTTATTTTTTTAGTCCGGTCCACTTGGATGTCATAGTTTGTGACTGATTTTTTTTCCCCCTAGAAATGCTTTAAAATATGATTTCTCTCAGTTACAATGCTGCTTCCTTCTCTCACGCCACAGTGCTCTATGCTAGCAGAGCTGAGTAACAGCTACAACCCTTAGTGCAAGCAGGGCCGCCATCAGGGGGGCACAGGCAGTACTGTTGTAAGGGGCCACAATGTCTCAAGAGCAGTCTTTAACATTGGAGTCTATGGGAGGGGGCACCCAGTTTAGGGACACCGTTCTCCCGAACCACAGCTGACAAAAATAGAAAACTTGGGTCACATAGAGAGGGCACTCTGGACCACAACTGGTCCAAGTTTGGGACCTCCAGCACTTATGGTTCGGCCGTACCGGGTCCCCAAAGTGACCAGTCATTGACTGCAATTCTCGGGTGAATTTCGGAATTAACATTGGAGTCTATGGGAGGGAGGCACCCAGTTTGGGGACACCGTTTTCCTGAACCATAGGCAATAAAAATACCAAACTTGGGACACATGGAGAGGGCCCCCTGGACCATAATTGGTCCAGGTCTGGGAACTCCAGCACCTACGGTTCGGCCGTACCCGGTCCCCAAACTGACCAGTCATTGACCGGCAATTGTCATGTGACGTATCTTCTGGAACCTGTGATGTGTCCCAGAAGATCGCCGAGAGGGGGGTGACCTTCCTTCCGGAGCCGTGTCTCTAGGGGAGGAAGTGGAGCATGTCGTGGGGTCACCTTCCTTTAAAGCGGAAGTTCCACTTTTGGGGGGCACTCTGCTTTAAGTCATTTTTTCATGGGCTTCTATTGGACAATTATGACAATCAAGTAGCTTTCATCTACCAGACTAACCCATGGAATCTATTGGGTTGTGAGAGGGAAATGCCGGTTTTCATAAATTAACTTGACTTTGTAATGTAGCACCCTGGTATTAGGCAGGGTTGCTAAGAGATTTAGTCTGTTAGGTGGTAACTAGCCTGGCTAATTGTTAGGGGCATCCACTGACTTTTCTCTAAATCTGGGTTTGGTGCACCTCTCTCTTCTGTCACTAGGTGGCATTGCAATGACAAGGGCATAGTGAATCCAGACTAAGGGTGGATAGTTTGTCTCAGCCAATTGGCAGGGGTTTCTTTGCCCCTTGACCTGCTGGGAGAGCCTATTTATCAGGTCAGGTGATCTGTGGTCCTGTGCCACCTGGGGGCTGTCTGGGTGGACGTGTGTTGCAAGGCTCCGGGTTGCTAGGCCAGAAGCCTGAGGCCTATCCCGGGAGCACCTGGCTGCTAGGCTGCCTGAGGCCTTTTCAGGTTTCAAAGAATGAGCCAGGGGTTGAAGCTTCAGGCCGGAAGCCCAACCAAGTTGCAGAGCCTAATTGTTGCCAACCGGTGAGGGAGAATATTGCCATCAGGGACGACCACTCCTGTCGCCAGGGGCAAGTGAGGATCAAGGCCAGAGGTAAAGGGGAAGCAGTCGCCATCAAGGGACAACCACTCTTGTTATCAGAGGCCAATGTATGGAAGTCTGAAGAAGTACCAGAGCAGCCTTTCACCAGCCGGGGTTGGTGAAGAAGTGGGAAAGCTTCAGTAGAATGCCAAGCCGGGGACCCAGCGGGTTAGCAAGGGTGAAGCTTGAGGAAGATACAGCGGGTTTGCTGTGGAAGAGCTCGGGGGATCCAGCGATGGCTGGGATCTTGAAGTCTAGCGAGAGACGGGGAGCTCAGTGAGTGAAGATCTACAGTAGGATACTGTGAGATGTGAGAGAAGATCTATAACGGGTTACTGTGATTTACGAGTACAGATCTCTATTGACTGTTGAAAGTTCAGTTGCCGTAGGAAACAGCAGTTCTACAAATACGGTTGCTGCCTCCAGCTTAAAGGCCCTCCACCTCTATAGCTGTCTGCCTATTATTTTTGTCTCGGAGTCTGCTAATTGCTATTGCATCTGCCTAAGGGTGTCCAGGCCCTAACCCTCTCTCCCCCAGTTCTGTTTAAGAGACAATAAATCTCTTTTTCTTGCATCCAAAAAGTGACTGGCGCCCATGTTTCCAACATGCGTTACACCCACGATGCCTAATAACCCTCACTTCGAGGAAGGATGTCAGCTCTCCCTGACTCTGGAGGTCACCTCTAGGCCTCCAGGGGTCGCTGCTACAGTAATAAAATTAATTTCATTCCATTTCTCATCAAAGCAAGAGAAGAAAAAATGCTGACAGAAATGGCATCACGCGTTATATCAAATTGTCGTACCCTCTGCAGCTCCTGAAGTGACTGTGTGTGGGGCGGACCGCCCTGCCACCAGCTGAACCCCAGCGATGAAACCACATCGGTCACCTTCCCCATGCGACTGGTGAGAGCGTCTGCCGCCTCCTGCGCCCCCTCTTCAGAACCTGCGCACAACCCAAACACAAAGGGTCAGAGGGTCAGACACGGCCACGGGGCTCTGCTACTCCGCCACACAGCCAACTCCAATCATAGCAACACGCACCCTTCATCCTCCGGATCTGCCCAACAGATGTGGTGGCACATCGAGAAATGTAAAGGAATGTTGAGAAGCTTAAGGTCGTTCCCATGGACCTGGGATTAGACTGGGAGGAATTCTATAGTAAACCAGACTGGACAGATTATTATTGGATCAAGACTGGTCACATTTGGTCGCACCTACATCCCTCACCGACAACGGGGCAATAAGGGGGATTTACTAAAGGCAAATAGACTGGGCACTTTGCAAGGGCATTTTCTCTAGCAGTATTACCACGCTATGGATGTATATAGCTGCTGTCCCCACTAAACAACTGCCAAGCAGGTGCTATAAATTAGAGAGAGAAAATGAAAGTGGGTGTGGCGCTGCTGATGCAGTATATAAATAAATAAATGAATTAACCACTTCAGCCCCGGAAGGATTTACCCCTTTAGGACCAGAGCACTTTTTGTGATCCGGCGCTGCGTCGCTTTAGCTGACAATTGCGCGGTCGTGCGGTCGTTGTACCCGAACTAAATTTGCGTCCTTTTTTCCCCACAAATAGAGCTTTCTTTTGGTGGTATTTGATCGCCTCTGCGTCATTTCTGATCGCCGCTATAAACAACAGAAGAGCGACAATTTTGCAAAAAAAACAGTTTTTCTTACTTTTTGCTAAAATACAAATCCAAAAAAAAAAATATAAAAAAACATTTTTTTCCATCGGTTTTGGCCGATTTCTATTCTTCCTCATATTTTTGGTAAAAAAAAATTGCAATCTGCGTTTATTGATTGGTTTGCGCAAAAGTGGCCGCGCTTACGGATGATGAGAATTCATTTCTGGGGTTTTTATTATTTTTTTTACTAGTAATGGCGGCAATCTGCGATTTTTAGCGGTACTGCGATATTGCGGCGGACATGTCGGACCATTTTGACACTTTTTTGGGACCATTAGCATTTATACAGCGATCAGAAATTTAAATGTCCACAAATGTCATTGGCAGTGAAGGGGTTAACCTGCAGGGGGAGATCTAGGGGGTAACTGTGTTCCCTAGGCGTGTTCTAACTGTGAGGGGGCGGGGCTACCACTGATCCCAGTGACAGCGATCAGAAGGTCTCCTATGCCCCCACTGACAGAGCGGGGAGCCGCCGTGTTTACATCGGCGGTTCCCCGTTCTTTTGCTGTGGCCGCTCATCGCGGCTCGCCGGCGGACATCGGGTCCGCCCAAGCCGCGGGCACACTCCCCAGGAGCATGGCGCGTGTGCCCCCTAGCGGCCACCCGCAAATCGCCGCTTATTTAAGGTGATTCGCGGGAAGCATCCACACTGCCCCAGTAAATATACTGCATCAGCAGCGCCACGCCCACTTTCATTTTCTCTCTCCATTTTCTCTAGAACTTAGTAAATGAGGCTTAGCTTCAGTTTGTAAAGAATATCCAATCAGGTTTAAGGGAAAAAAATGCATTGTTGCTTGCAGATGATTGGATGATGGAAGTCAGCAGAGTTCCCTCTCATTTACCAAGCTCTGGAGCAACTGCACTTACAAAGTGCACAGTCTATTTGTCTTTAGTAAATCAAGCCCCTAGATCCCTCACTGAGAACGAGGCAATGGGTTTGGTTTACTAAAGTGCACTTGGTGTACGGGCAGTTGCTCCAGAGCTTAGTAAATGAGGGGAAACTCTGCGGACTTCCGTCATCCAATCATCTGCAAGCAACAATGCATTTTTTTCTTACCTTAAACCTGATTGGATATTCTTTATAAAGTGAACCTACACC
Organism: Glandirana rugosa; assembly: GCA_018402905.1. Taxonomy (NCBI): domain Eukaryota; kingdom Metazoa; phylum Chordata; class Amphibia; order Anura; family Ranidae; genus Glandirana; species Glandirana rugosa. The sequence continues at coordinate 74,419 of BLSH010019863.1, forward strand.
TCATTTACACATACAAGCATACACACACACACACACACACACACACACACACACACATACAAACATACATACACACACATACATACAAACATACACACACACACATACATACCTACAAACATACATACATACATACATACACACACACACATACATACAAACATACATACACACACACACACACACACATACATACCTACAAACATACATACATACATACACACACACACATACATACAAACATACATACACACACACACACACACACACATACATACCTACAAACATACATACATACATACACACATGCACATACACACACACACACATGCACATACACACACACACATACCTACAAACATACATACACATACATACACACACACATGCACATACACACACACACATACATACATACATACACACACACACATGCATACAAACATACATACACACACACACATACATACATACATACAAACATACATACATACATACATACACACACACACACA